>CATIWQ010704460.1:0-13287 GCA_949673415.1 Euphorbia schlechtendalii
GATATGGTTTTGTTTCATTTTATACTTCATATAAAAGATTTCACGTGGTATGTAGTTGTTTTTTATGCAAATGCAGGTACTAGGTAAATCTTGGAAGTAAAATGATTAAAGTTGGAAATCTATGCAAAAAGAGTGAAAAAGGTGAAAAAAGATGGGTGGAACTTAAGGAATTGTCAAAGGATCGAAGATGTCAAAGATCGGTAGAAATCACAAAGAGGAATCATGTGAAAAAGGAATGTCACGATCGTGACACATATACCACGGTCGTGACTTGTTAACCTTCACAATAGAAAGTTACCAACCAAGTATTCACTGTCGTGACATACATTCACGATCGTGACCTTGATGGTTTTTGGTCAACTCTTCTCTTCTTTCAATCGCCGGATAAGAACGATCAACCACCATCAACTGTCAAATGAAAAGACACCTTTTGGAAGTCAACCAATCATGAAAAGGTGCCTTTCAATTGTAGATGAGATCAAACCAATTCAACCAATCACAATGAAGCGGTGCAACTCTTCGCCAATGAACATGACCCTTCATCTGAACGGATTCAACCCTTCATATTAATAGGGCTCCAAACTCTATAATTTCATGTGTTGCAGTGTGGCATATGGTATATGGTGTGTAGTATACATGCATATATAATTTTAGAGAGAAAATCGTGTAGATTTTGCTTCGTTCTAAGTTAGCGAGAAAATGTATAAGTGATTCGAACCTTATTTCGATCACTAGATTTCTCTACATATTCGAGCGATTGTTGTATAAGTGTAATTGCAAATCACTTATCAATAAACGTTTTCATTCTTCAATATTCATTTATTCAATATTTATAAAGTATAACATCTTAGAGGAGGTTCTGTACGAATTGAGATCGAATTCAAAGCAGACGCATGAATTGTGGGAATTGACGACTCCCATTAAAAAGTGGATACGGTTTGATAAACTTTAGCTCTCACTTGCATACCTTACAACTTTGCTTTGTTTTCTACTTATACTTTCTATTTCGAAGTTTATGATATGTCTATGTGTCATATAGTGCATTTCATGTTGAGTTTTTTATATTAATCAAGTTATATGCTGTTGAGTTAACTTTAAGAGTGATTCCGGGGTTAACAAGATTGTGTATAATCATTGGATCTAAGATTATAACGCTATTTAGTGAGCTAACATTTTTGGAATGGTAACTTGCTAAATATGGCTATGTGAGAGCGACCCGTACTAAGTATAGTACTATTGTTATCCAGGTTTATTTAATCATCTTAATTCATTTGCACTAGATTTAGAAAAGTCATTTCATGTATTGCTTTGCTGTCAATAATTGAATATCTAAGTGTCTAGAACCGAATCTGTTAAAGTAGTCTAGTGTACGTAATATCTTTGATGATTTTCCATGTTTTCTTTGCTATACTTGTTCGTAGGGATAATCTATACCAATTTTTTCTACTCTAATCTATTTATACATTTATCTATTTATTTACCATTATATCCCAACCAACTCGACAACAATAAAATTATCTATTTTATTTTCTTTGTTCCGTTACTCTTGTTGGTCTTTAGAATTGGTTCCTTCCCCGTGGGATCGATATCTTTTAGAACTACATCAAAACTCTATACTTGCAGGGGTCACCATTTTTCTATTTTGATAAGCAGTATTGACAACACCTGTTCATATTTTGAACTTTTATCTTATCGGTAGAAAAGTGGGGAACAAGGTTTTTTGCATCATCATCGAATATAAACCCTCAAAATTAATATAGTCAAAACCTCACGATCAAAGGACCACTGAAATATCTTCATTAATTTCAACGCTTTTTCTCTTGAAAAGCATCAAAGGGATACTTCATCTCTCATAGACAAAGTTAAGAGCATATGTGTCATTTTATTCTCCATCTGTAAAAAAATTCAACTTTTAATAAATAAAAGCTACTCAGCTTTGCTGAGTCTATATCGTATAAACTATGTAATACTTAGACTCACTCAGTTTTCTTACTCTAAGCCATAACTTAATTAAAGCTCAGTAAACTGAGTTGTTTTCCTTAAACAAACTCAAGTAAACTTGTTTAATTAAGAGTCGACCTAGTACTCAATTAATTTCACTATCTTAGACAGTTTATCATTTCCAAAATGTTTTAAGTACTATGAAGTACTATTAACTTGGGTTTAACAAGAATATATGTCAATAGAATCATCTTATTAAAGAAGTCTATACATGTAGATTTTGATGAAACTAACAATGCAGATAGATGACCAACTGATGAAAATGAATGAGTAAACCAGCAAGGAAATCAACTCAGCATGCCACTTTCTATGCTTCCCAACCCAACACAAGATCCAGAAATTGAGGAAGTTAAAGCTGATGATGATCTATCTATGAACTTTAACGAAAGTAGAAGATCAACCTCAGACTCAACAACCTAATGTAGAGACTCTCATTATATATCCAAGTTTTCCAAGAGAGTTTAGAACTCATCGCAATCACCCTCTCGAAAGTATTATAGATGATGTTCACAATCTAGTTATGACGTGAGGTTAGCTCCATAGGATGATGAACAATCCACCCTTCATCTCTTTGATTGAACCTAATAAAAAAGGAGATGACTACTGGATGATCGCAATGCAAGAGGAATTGGACCAGTTCAAATGCAATGATGTTTGGGATCTAGTTCCTAAGTCTAACAGAATTCGATGGCACCAAATGGGTTTTCAAGAACAAACTTGATGAAGATGGCATTGTTGTCAGAAAAAAGGCTAGGCTTGTTGCTCAAGGCTACAACAAGAAGGCATTGACAATTTTTGAGACTTATAATCATGTAGCTTGACTTGAAGTGAATAGGATCCTTTGTGCTTTTGAATCCCATGTGAACTTTAAACTGTTTCAAATGGATATCAAGAGTGCATTCTTAAACGGCTTCATTCAAGAGGAAGTGTATGTACACCAACCCCTATGCTTTGAAGATGCGAACAAATCCTGAGCATGTCTTCAAACTGAAGAAAGCTCTCTACTAATTGAAGTAGGCTCCTAGAGCTTGGTATGAGATGCTAACTAATTTTTTCCTTATCAGCAAAGGCGATGAAAGAGGGAAAGTAGGTACGACTCTATTTATCTAGTGAAAAAAGGAAGATGTGTTGCTTATCCAAATCTATGTGGATGACATTATCTTTGGAGCAACCAATGAAAAGCTTAACAAGGAATTCATCAAATAAATGAAGAGTGAGTTTGAAATGTCAACTATGGGAGAGCTCAACTTTTTTCTTGGACTGTAAATCAAGAAAAGATGGAGCATTCAAAGCCAACGTCCACTCCCATGGCCGCTAACACAATCTTGAGTAAGGATGAAGCTGGTAAGCCTATAGATAACAAGTTCTACAAATGTATTATTGGTTTTCTCCTTTACTTAACAACTAGTAGGCCTAATATTCAATACTTTGTGTGCTATTGCGCATGTTATGAAGCTGACCCAGAGAATATAACTTAGCAATTATTAAGAGAATTCTCTAGTACTTGCAAGGTTCAATTGATGCAGGTTTGTGGTATCCCAACAGCTTGAATTTCACTCCTAGAGGATTCACAAATGTAGATTATGAAAGAGATAAACTTGACAGGAAATGCACCATAGGAGTGTGAGCGGACAATGTTTTGAACTCGTGCGATTGCCGCGAGGCGCCAACCCCGCGAGATGGGGTGCAGGGGTTTTATGGAAAAAATAAAATAAAGAGAGAAAAGAAAAGCTTTGAAAGACTCTAGGCCTAGACCTCTCACCTATGTTGTTATGGAGTCGCCACCCAGATCAGCTCTTTCAGGAAATTCGGTATAGCCTAGATTTGTTAAGCCTAAACCGCACCGTAGCAATGAGATTTGGGTCTGGATGAGTTACCTACTTCATCGTTATTTGAGGTTTTAATTACAAGCAAGCAACCACCTTTAAGAAATTTTGATTTATTTCTAGTCATTTTCGATTTACATTGGAGTTAGACATACACATGTGGAAAGCAATAAATAAAGCTGGAAAAATTAGAGAAAGCGATAATTAAAGTAAATATAAGGCTTCTAACCTAAAGGGGGGTAGGATAAATAACAAAACAAATTGTGGGTAATATACAAATGATCCTAAATACAAATGATCTACAAATATATTTTATTTAGGAAAAATAAAACCCTAACATACATCTAACCTAGACTACCTGTATCCACAAAGGTTATCACGAGATATATATCACAACATCATGGCATTGTTATTTAACCAAACAAGATGCAAATAGTCATGCAAATATGTTAGGTTAGGGTGACTCGCGTGCTAATTGATATAAAAATGGGGAATTCAGGTTCCCCGCGCACTTTTAACGGAAAATTATTAATTTTAGACTCAATATGCCAATTTTATTATTTAAGATTTAATCATGGCACAAATATAGTCAGTTATCGAGGAAAATGGATTTCCCGTCGTGTGGGGCCTAAAACGGTAATAAAGACCAGGAAAATGAATAGATTAGGCTAAAACTATGAAAATGATAGAAAATAAAAAAAATCACACCAAAGAGTCTCCAAAAGCTCAAAATCTTACCCCTCCAACATGAACCCGCAAGTTTTGGAGCCAGAAACACTAAAGAATGAGATCCCGAAGTCTTTTTGTAGTCAATTTGGTCAAAAGAGGCAGAAAAGAAGGTTTTATAGTGAAAGGAATAGGAAACTCGAGAGTTTGATTTTTCAGTTTTTAACTCAAACCAGAATGGAAGAGGGAGTTTTGAAGAAAAAGCGTCGAAAAATGAAAGTGTGGGAGTTTCTTAACTTTTTCCCAAAAAGTCTCAATTTCTCTCTCTAGAATTTTCTCTCTTAAAAAGGTAAGCTTTTTTTTTTAAATCTAATTTTTTGGTTTATATAGGGGTAGGTAAAAAAAGTAAATATGTGAGGAAGGAGGGGTATTTTTGAGATAAAAAAATTTAAAGGCAAAAAGGACATAAAAATGTGGAGTAGGTAGCAAGAAAGTCGGGACAGGTCTAAATAGTCTGGATCGATCCCGACTATCCGGGACTAGCACATTTGGGAAGGTCGGTGCAGGTAAAATTTAGACCAGTTCCGGTCCCCAAAAGGGGCTGTTCTAGGCCGGTCTCGACCTACCCAAGTAGGCTGAAACCGGCCTAGAAGGCCGACACCGGCCTAACTATGCAGACCAGTACCAGCCTGTCCGAGGCCGGGATCGGCTAGCTCAGGCAGGCCAGTCCTGGTACCGGTATCGGCCTGTACTGAATCGATTTGAAAAATCAGACCGGTACGAGCCGGTTCGACTGGGACGGGCGAGCTAACTAGAAAAAGAAACTTTTATTTTTATTATTTTTTAATTTTTGATTTTTTAATTATTCTTTTTGGACTTTTCAATGGGTTTTTTTGGTTAGTTTTTAACTAATTTGGCTTGGTTTTGGATGGTTTCGACTTTCAAAAGACCAAGGATCTCCTCCAAATGCCTCGTAACATCAAAGTAGATAAAATAAGTAAGTCAAAATATTTCTCATCATCATTTCATGAGAGGGACCAAGAATCTCGTGCTCACAGGCTTCCCTTTGTGTAATCACTGCTGACATAAGTTAGAATGGCTACACGAAAAGAGCAAGAGATAGAAATCATACATGGGCTGGCATGACTTTGTCGAAGTTAACCTCGGAACACGGAAGACTTCTGCACTCCTTAGATTTCTGACGAGGTTGACGTTCAGGTTTTTAGTGCCTAGTCCTCTTCCTATGGTTGGTTGAGTCAGTTTTCCAGGTTTTTAGTGCCTAGTTGATGAGGTTGACTTCCAGGTTTTCAGTGCCCATTTTCCTTCCAAGAAGGGTTGAGTTGGTCTTCCAGGTTTTCAGTTCCTAGTTGAAAAGGATGACTTCTAGGTTTTTAGTAACCCGTTACGTTCGACTTCTAGGTTTTTAGTGCTTAGTTACCTTCCAAGAGAGGTTGAGTCTTCTTCCAAGTTTTTAGTGCCTAGTTGACGAGGTTGACTTCTAGGTTTTTAGTTCCCAGTTACCTTCCAAGAAAGGTTGAGTTGGTCTTCCAGGTTTTCAGTGCCTAATTGACGAGGTTGACTTCCAAGTTTTCAGTGCCTAGTTGCCTTTCGAGAGAGGTTGAGTTGGTTTGAAAACTTGAGATTCAATAGAGTTGTTTTGAAGTTAATAGTGGCGATAAGAGTTTTTTAACTCCTTGATTAATATTTTGGAAAAAAAATATTTTTCCCCTTCAAACAAGAGTTAAAACGAAAAGAAAATTGATTAAGTTGAAGAAATTCAGCCTATTCCGAAAATACTATGAAGGAGCCTTTGAAAGGGTTGGATTTTCCCCTTTCAAGGATTTGGCTCTAACTGCCGGGAAGATATTGTTTCTTTGGAGTTGTAATTTCTTGGAAGAAAATATTTAGGAAGTAATATTGAGTGAATGAAGGGATATGTGGTGATTGGTAGAGAAAGTAGGGATGAAATTGATTTTATTAGTAAGAGGTGGTTGGAAAAACTACACATAAGACAAAAATGATTATGAAGTTAGTAGTGTGCGAAGGCATGTTTTAACTCCTTGATTAACTTTGCGGTAGCAAAATATTTTGCCCCTTCAGTCAAGAGTTAAAATATGAAAAAAATTGGTTACGTGAGAGAATTTAGCCTTATCCGAAATATTTATTAAGGTAGAACTGCTCCTTGATTGAATTGCGGATTTCTAAAATGTGACACAGTAAGACAATAGTGCGGTAAGATGAAATCATAGCAAGATAGTGGCATGATGAGGATCAAGATGTGACAAGAAAAAGGCATGACAAGGATTAAGATAAGATCCTACGATAAATTATTCATGTATATATGTGCATGTGAATGAATAATTTTAATGCTCACATGTAAGAATTTGTAATTGGTTAGTTGTTTGTTTGCATGAATGCTTGTATGAGTATATGATTATGCATGAGGATGTGATATTTCTTTGGTTCTTTGGTTGGCTAGTTGATGATCTTGTGGTGACCAGGAAATCCTGAGTGGTTGATGTGGGACTCCTTTGGACTAGTCAAAAGGGACAGACTTGAGTCCGAGTTGAAGTTTGATTTGAGGTTGGACTAAAGCCTAATTTGAAGCTTGAATCTAGCCTTGAGTAAATTTGGATGATTTGTCAAACTTTTGGCGCCCAACTTCCTCTTGAGTACAACATCAATTATACCAACATTGATCTTGACTTGATCCATTAATTATCGAGACTCGAAGATTGCTAGTTGCTCTCCCATTGTTACAATCCGTGTTGCAAAAGAAGTCTAATGATATTCACCCTTAACCCTAGGATGGATACCCGATACCCTTTGCCATTTTGGAAAAGATGGGATGAATTGAATACTTAGTGATGATACTTGATGCGAAGGAAGTTTGATGATATTCGCCCTTTACCCCCTAGGATAGATAGCTGAATTGAATACTTTGTATTATTATTTTTCTTTTTTGTTCTAATTTTTGCATAGACTGCCCTTACAAGTTTTCAATTTATCAACAACGTCTTAATTTTATCCTGGACCGCCCTTTATGGTTTTTAATCAAGCAGAGTCATTTTTTCTTTTTTTTATTTTACGTTACTTGCGTTATTTTTCAAAACAGCACACGTGTATCCAATTATGAATATACACTTAGCAATTCAGCAATAATGACATTTCAATGAATGAAAATAACCAGGGTACAAAAGTATCTAATGATTTAATCCTTGTTGCCAACCCGCCCTTTTGGGTTTTCAAGTTGATAACTGACCGGTTTCTCTCATTATCCTAAATTTTACCCAAAGTGCTCTTTTCATGTTTTCACTTTGACAAACTATTCGGCAAAAGAATACCCTAATTTTTGCCTAACTGTATGAAGAAGGACAATTACGGGCTTGCTATTTAATCTCTCTTTTTTTACTGTGCTACTTTTCAAAATTTAATTCTTTTAAATATACGTGATAGTGTGTAAACTGGTATCGGGTGAAAGGATTCATGAACTCATTGTCATCCACATCTATTACTTTGATAGCTCCTCTGTTAAGGACCTTCTTGATCATGAATGAGCTTTCTCAATTGGGTCTGAACTTTCCTCTAGCATTGACATTGGAGGATTTTAGCTGCTTTGAGACTAAGTCCCTCACTTTCAATGGTTGATTGAATTTGGTGTTGTTAACTCTTACCATGCACTTCTGATACTTTAAAGATGGTCAAGGGCTTTCAAGTGATGCTCATAAATCAAGTTCAACTACTCAAATCAGGCTTTTACCCAATCCGACTCTTTCAACTAATATCCATGGCTACCCTTAGAGATTTGACCTCGGTTTCCATCAAGATAACCACTTCTATCATGTAGACTAAGAAGAAGGGATCTTGATCTATTGGAATGTGCACACTGGTTTTGTATCCCTAAAGCACCAACAGAAGCTTATCTGCCCAATCACGATAAGCAGCCACCATTTTGGATAAGATTCTCTTGATAGACTTGTTCAGTGGTTCCACGATACCTTAATTTGAGGTCTGTAGGGAGAAGAGTGGTGATGCTCAATGCCATATTTTTCAATCAGATTAGTCGTTGCCCCTTGGAACTAAACCCCATTATCAAATACAATGTAATGAGGCATCTTGTGGCGTGCAAAGATATGCTTTTCAATGAACTTGGCCATCTTCTTGGCTGTTATGTTGGTGAAAGACTCTGCCTCTACCCACTTAGAGAAGTAGTCGACTATCACAAAGATGTACCAATTCCCATTAGTCGAAGAGGGTTGGATCTCACCAATAATATCAATCCCCCACGCCAAGAACAACGACTAGGGAGTTGAAGGACTGAAGAAACCCAACGCAGCCAAATGATTAATGTCCCAGTAGATCTGGCATTTGGGATAATTCTTCATTTGAAAGATATAGTTGGCTATCATTGTAGTCTAAAAATAACCTTGCCACTAAATTTTCTTTACTAGGGCTAAGCCATTCATGAGAGGGCCGCAACTTCTCCCATGGGTACGGTTCATGACCAAAGAAGCTTCTTTTTTTAGAAAGACACCGTGGAAGCAAGCCATCGCCTGTGTGCTTGAAGAGATCGCCCCTGATAATTCTGAATTGAGCAGCCAGCCGATGTAGAGATAACCGTTCTGAGCTCATTACCCATAGAGGAAAATCCTAATCTTGGATTTGTCGAACTATGTCCCGATACCAACAATTTTCATCCTTGTTAATGGTGGCCGAGATGGAGCAACAATAAAATGGCTCTTTAGATGATTAAAGAACCATGGGTTTGATGGGTTGGATTTGGAAACCTTCCCCTATAGAAGCCAGAGTGGTTAAGGAATCTGCCACTTGATTCTCATCCCATGGGACATATTGAAATAAACAATTCTTGAATTTTGCGGTCAATTCCATAACTGTATTAGGGTTAGACAGAAGTGACTCCTCCTTGATTTCCTAATCCCTAATGAATTGTAAAATGACAAACGCAAAATCACTAGTGATATTGATTTCCATTACCCCTTGCATTTCTCAAAGCTTGCATACTAAAGAGGCACTCCTCATATTATGCCTCATTACCCGTGATGGGAAATCCAAGGCACTTAGAGAGTGGGATGACTTCATTCTGTGGTGTCACTAGGATAACTTTGAGACTTCCCCCTTGATGATCCATAGCCCTATCAAAGACTATTTTCCATTCTTCATTTACTGACTCAACGGTCGCTAACTACGTATCGGGGAAACCCAAGTTCTTATAATAATAGAGTAGAGGGCTTGATTGGTAAGGAATTCATGACTGCTCGACCATTAATCACCTTCTTGTGACATATTCGATATCAAACTCAGAGATGAAAAGAAACTAGCGAGAGAGCTTGCTGGCTAGAGTCGAAGACCGACATGGATACTTCATCGAATCAATCTTAGCCACCGCTTAAATTCTGTATGATTGGAAGTAGAGCCTGAGCTTCTTAGTGAGCCAGATCATTATCGTGCAAGTCTTCTCAACAACCTTATATCAGCTTTCATACTCAAGAAGCTTCTTGCTCAGACCATACACTACATACTCATGCTTATCTTCTTGCTCTTTGACAAGCATTGCTGCTTCTAAACATTCTTCTATAGCCAAATAGTGAATGGGAAGCTTTCTAGGAACCGGTGGCTTTAGAACTGGTGGATTGATCAAATAAGTCTTGATTCTTTCGAAGGCTCTCTCTTTGATAACTCAAATATTAGGTTCATAGATGTAGTAAAGCTGTCACAAGCTAGAGGGATTTTGGCTTTGAGCTGCTTCACTACTGCCTATTTCAGATGCGATTGACGTAATTTTCTCTTTATTGGTCTGAACTTTGGATCAATCAGAATGTTGCGCTCTACAATAGCTCCTAAAACACCTGGAATTTCTTCATATGACCAGGAAAAAAGCACTCATGTGACATCTAAGCACATTTTCCAATCTCTCTTTTTTCACAAAGGTTTAAATCATTGGATATAGTTACCAATTTAGATTATTCTTTTATACCCAAGTCAATTTCATGTAGAGACACATTATGTATGCTAAAAATGTTATCTATAGACTCATATGAATGCATGGTACCGTTAGGTGAAACATCAAACAAGTAATCAAAGTCTGAATATTTCATAATAAAGGTCTTACACACAATGTTTATCAAAATAAAAATTAAATCAGAATAATTTCTTCTTCTTCCACATACGGGGGGTCTTCCTTGATGATGGCAGTAGTAGGAACAAAAGGAGCGGTAGAGGAATTAGATCTTCTATTGCAACCTCCTCTTGACATACTTCCATTATATAGTAACCCCTCCATACTTATCTAGGTCAATGAGCTTTCGAATGTCCCGAAGCAATTTTTGGTAGTAGATATTCATCTTTGTGGTCTCTTGGTGGGCATGGTCTAATGTAACGAAACAAGTGTGTTGGGCCCATCGCTCGAGGATATGGCTGGGTAATCTATGATCCCAACTAAGGGCATGGGTAGGGCAAGAATCCCAAGGCACTCACTGAGTCTTCCCATACTGATGATAAAGCCATGTAGGAGAATAGGAAGTGATGCCTTGAAATCCGAGAAACTAGACATCATAAGCATGAATGTGGGTAGCAAAGTCAATAACCTTCCACCAAGGGCAAACCCAACTGATCTGGCTATCTATGTACACTCTCATGATTTGTACCCAATCATCTACCGCCAATTTGTGGTGGTCGGCAATGTAGAGTCCTCTCTCGCTGTAATGAATGACCTTGTACTTCTCATAAGGTTGTCTCGGCTCATGGACTAAGGCTAGTTTTTCCAAAAGCCAAACCTCTAATTGGATGAAGTGGTCTCTAATTAAGCTAGGATCGGTCCTCGCAATCTCCATGCATAACAAATTCTCTACTAGTCTAATGGCGACAGGTGAAGCTCCCTGAGACATACTAGTAATGGTAGAAATCATTCAGAATGGGGCAATGCTACCTACTCCGCACATGAATTCTGGTATAAGTAGTAAGGCCACAATAAATGGCCAAGAAATGTCATGCCACGGAGTAGATAAGCACCAATCTAAGATTGCGGTAACTCGAAAGCCTCCAATCTCTGAGGATGAGATAGAAAATGATTGGTGGGTCCAAGTTACACAACCCTCTCGGTGAGTTTGCAGCTCGAACCGATAACTCAGCACTGCAACAGGAAATCACCGGGGGCAAGGGTTGCCTTGAATAGCCTGATACTTCTCAATCATGGTGCATAACTCTTAGGTCGAGAATCGGAAGATGCGGTCCAAGGGATCCCAAAATGTGAGCGTTGCACAAATAAATGCAGTGTTTATGGGGTGAAAAGCTAAATACTGGAGCTCCCATAGATAAAAAAATCTCCAATTTCTCCCAATCTAGATTTTTGAGGGTGCCTAAAAAGGTTATGTGTTGGGAATTGTGACTTTCCATGGTGAAAGAATGGGAAAACAACGGTGAAAGAATCGAAGAAGATGAAGAAAAATTGCTTAACAAGATTGGATTAGGTCATGCATGTTTTGATGTTTTATGAATTATGAGCCCTAAAGGTTTTTCAAACTCTCATGAAGTGATGAAATGATATCCCAACCTTTGGGTGAAGAGGTCAAGAGAGATCGGTGTGATCTCTCAAGGGATGAGCTTGAATGCGGTGAAGTGAAGTGGAATGTAGGGTTTTTAGTATGGGTGAGGAAATGGTGGCAATGCCTTACCATATTAACAATCCCATGTTACAACAACTTTGGGGTGTGTGGACCTCTATGTTTGGGTAAAACAATGTGTTATACCCTTATGATGTGTAAATTGATGAATAAACTGATGTTTATGCTTATTTGGAATCACCTATGTGGTGAAAATGAATGAATTAAGTATTTGAATCAATTGGGCAGAGATTCAGATGCTAATTGGACATCACAAATTAGTGGATATCTTATGTTGGTGCATTCCCTATGGTGACGCTACCTCGAGCATCTTTAAGGTTGATGAATACCGATAGGGTACTTCATGATGTTTTGGGTTCATTCGTGATGTCATGATACTTCATGAGCACTTTTAAAACCCTAAACTAATAAAAGAATGACCAAACAAAATGATTTTCTAATTCTTAAAGGTTTTTCGAACCATCATGAAGTGATGTAATAGTATCCCAACCTTTGGGTATGTGTTGGCCACTTTTCTACTTATAAGTTTAATCAATAATGGTTCCAAAATCTCGTGACCTATTGGCTAATAACTGTGCCAAAAACTTGTTCACAAATAAATGTAGGTGTTGTCAATACCTCTTATCACATAGAAAAATGATGATAAATGCAAGTATACAGTTGTGATGTAGTTTTAAAAGATATCTAACCCACAGGGAAGGAACTAGGTCTAAAGATATGGAAGGGAAAGATAAAAATAAGAAAATAAAAATAGAATTAATATTTTTTGGGTAGGAAGTTAGAATGAAAAGTTGAGCAGATATAGATGTGATAGATTACAGACTCTAAATAAATAGATTTTCACTACAGACAAGTATAGCAAAGAAAACATATAAGATCAACAAAGATGTTACGATACACTAGACTAATCTAACAAACCGGTTCAACATACTCAGATGTTCAATAATTCGCTATAGAGCAACACATTAAATAACTTTTCTAAACTTAGCGCAAATGAGATAAGACTATTATATAAACCTGGATAACATCAATACTATGCTTAGTACGGGTCGCTCTCACATAGCCACATTTAGCAAGTTACCATTCCAAAAATGTTGGCTCACTAAACAGCGTTATATCATAGATCCAGTGATTATACACGATATTGTTAACCC
>CATIWQ010704637.1:0-19814 GCA_949673415.1 Euphorbia schlechtendalii
TCGTCTCTTAGTGTGGAGTCACCACCTGGATTAGCTCTTTCCAAGAATTAGAGTCCTATGAAGCTTAACGTCTGGGGGACGACCCACCAAGATACAAAGATTCGGGTCCGGGATAAGTTGCTTATTTCTTAAGTGATCACATTATATTACATCTACAGAAAACCGTATTTTCTTAGTAATACATATTCGCACTTAGGTCATTTTTATACTTTATATGCATGATTCACGTATTGCAAAATAATAAATCATTCACAAAGCAGTATAATAAACCATCCACAAAGCAGTAAGTAAATGCGGAAAATAAATGCGAAAAATAAAAATTACAAGGCTTTCAAAAATTGGGGGATGCAACCGCCCGCTACCTTATTAATTACATTTCCTCAAAAATATGTGCAATACCCGAAGGAAAAATAAAATCCTAAACATACATCTAACCTGCATCCACAAAGGTTAGCAGAGGGGATATCACATAAGTTCGATTTGATTTTAGCGAGGCCCGTGTGACCTAATTAAAACATCGAAGATTTTAAAGTTGTTAATTTAAATAAAAATATTTCATTTTTATTTACACGTATGTTGGTCAATTTTATTAGTGAAAATGACTGCATGGTAAAAGGTGAGGTCTGTTATTCGAGAATATATTTTATTCCTTTCGTGGGGGTATTCTAACATAAAAATTAAAAAGAAATAAAAGATGAAGAGAATTACAACATTATTTATAATAATAAGGAATAAAAATAATTCCTAGGCCAAAAATAAAAATTAGAAAGAAATGAAGCAAATGAAAGCACGGAATCCGCAGTTTTAGGAACTCAGAGGCTTACCCTTGTGGTATAAATCCACTTCGGCATATCCATTCGATCCCCATTAGTGTTTCTCGTTCGTTTTGGTGAAATTGTTGATGTAAAAGACCAAAAAAATCTTCGTTTAATTCTTGGATTTTTAGTGTAATTTAATTGGAAAATACGTGTTTATTTATCCAAAAGATAATCAGGCCAGGGTTCTACATTTGTTTTAGACCCGAGAATATCTGAGGATTTGAGAAGAAATAGATGAAGAAATTTGATTAAAAGATGAAGAGATTTGGGATCCAAATGTGTTTTGGATCCAAGAAAATGTTAGAAGAAAAGAAGAAATTATTGTTTGTATTTTTTTTATCTGAAAGAGAGGATTTTTCTCTCTGAATTTTTTAGCCCCCTGCAATCCAAAAAAGTCTGACTATTTATAGAAAAATCCTAGAAAATCCAAAAATGGTAAAAAAGTTTGGCGGGGTCGCTAAAGAGTTTGGCGAGCTCGCCACCCTCTTTAGCGAGGCTGGCCAGCCTCGCCAAACTAGCTGGCGATCTCGTTAAAGGTCTAGTGTGCTCGCCAGACAACCTAGCGAGCCTCACTAGGGACCTGGCCAGGTACGCCAGGTCTTTGGCGAGCCTCGCTCGAGTCTAGCGAGGTTCGCCAGACCCTGGCATACCTCGCCAGGCCTCTAGCGAGCCGTGCCTTGCCAGATATCGGCGAAGCAGGCTCCGGATCTGGTTTCCGATTGTGTTTTCGAATTTTTTGTGTATTTCTATATTTTTTTAGTTAATTTCTGAATTAAAGTCCTTTTAAATTCAGCGACGAGGAAGACTCCCATTTGAAGATCGTCGGGCGGTCGAAAATAGTGTAATTCGAGGATAAATATCCCGAAAAGCTATCATCATTGAACGCGCGAGCTAGTACAAAATCCCGTGCTCACACCAATTCACTTTGATTCCCAAATTCACCCTTGAACTTTAACAATTGAGAAGAAAAATGAATAAAAGCAGAAGAACTTCAAACTGTAAGGAAGCCCTTGTTTGAATCTATGCTAACAAAGCCTTCATAAAAACTAGGAACATCTCACATAAAAGAACAAAAAGCTAATCAAATCCAACCTTTTAAAGCTAATCAGAATGGAAAGACAAAAGAATTAATATACAAGGTTGTGTTCTTTAAGTTTTCAAAAGTAAGAAGTTGAGATCCCCAAAGAGTTGAAAATTCAAGTTATGAAGTCCTTCAATTTTAGCTGAAATCTGCAAATTCAAGAAATATTGTTAAGGTCATTTACCCAAAAATATCCTTTCTATATCCTACCCCCAACCCTAACCTACCCTTGAAAGAGCTCTTGATAGCATGAGCCCTTTTCACTTATCCGTGGTGGAAACTAGACATATTAACAACCTTATGGCCTAGTGTAACTTGACCTTGTTGAATGAGCGAATCCTCTTTGAATTTGCACCCTCAAACTCTATTTTACAAGGTCTTCTGGTCTGATGCTATTTGATTGATTTAAGAATTTCACATTTTTACAAGTTGCATGCTTTGCCATAGTTATTTGAGAATTTCTAATTTGGAGGTTTCTTTCTCTCTTTTTTCAAGACATCTTGTTTTTCTTTGAGTACTCTTGACTTCCTAATTCACACTTGATTGGCATGATTGGGTGATGTAACTCTTGTGTTTGCTTAGCCTTTACTTGAATTGCTTGAGGAAAGCAATGTTTAAGTATGGGGATGTTTGATAGGTGCAAATTATGTCATCAAAAGCTAGGAAATATTGGGTTAAAAATAAATGCATTTTAGTAGATTTTATGAAGTCCTTCAATTATTTCAGGTTTTTTGTTGAGGGAGGAGGTCTCCTAGGCGCTGCAGATAAAGGGCAAAAAGATGGAGAAAGGCGGGTTGCGCTAGGAGGAGAAGACCGCTGCTGACGTCACCAGGAGAGGGAAAATAATTTAGTTAGAATGTAATTCTGGTTGCTTTTGGAAAACTTAGTTTGTATTTCTTTAATCCTAGTTGCCCACTTGATTAGCAAGTGAGCATTTTTATATTAGTTGCAAGTACAATTGGTAATCATTGTGGGTTTGTTGTGGCTGCTTCTGAACAAAAACTCTTGGACCTTAAGGAGCCATGTTGCTCTTTATTTTTGGGCTGGAGAAGCAAGGGGTATATCCCCTTTGCTCCTTTTGTGTTACCGCCAACTTATCATCTATCTAACTACTATTCATCTTTAATTTTTTTTCTCTCTTCTTTCTCAGCAAGTTTTATGTTTTCTTTAGATTATTCATTTATGAAGTTGGTTGAGTTATTTATGGTGTTGAGTGAGTAGTCTTTCATCTAGCTCAATTGCCCCTATAAAAGGCAATCTAAGGAGATCTTCCCTCCATTGTAAAGTATTCCTTCCTTGCTTTGCTTGAATGTTTGTGTGAATGAATACATTATTGTCTAAATGAAACTTGATCTCTTTCATACATAATATTGAGTGGTAAGGACCGAAAGGTTTTAGTATAGAAGACCTTCACACACATATTTAACAAGAGATTGAAAAATAAATGTTGATATGCCTTGGGTTCCATTTGATGGATGCTTGACTAGACTTAATGCTGCTTTATTGTTCATATGAAGGACTGAAAGTGAAATTTGTTCAGCTTATTAAGAAACTAAATTTGCTTCAGAGACGGTTTAGGGGAATAAGGTCAAGAGACCTCAGAACAGGATTGCTAAGAGAGGTCTTGTACTGAAAGAAGGGAAGATTGCTTTAGATTGTTAAAATCAAAGCATTGGAAAATCGAATTTCGATATAGGAAGTGGATTTGGTGCTTGATACTATTGCGAACGCTAGAGCTTTGTTGCAAGATTTGACAGAGAGGAATAGTATGGAGGAGAGCGGTTCTAGTGTGATCCTGACTGCGTTGGAGGACAAGAAAGCAAAAGAAGATGTGAAGGAAGTTATGAGTATTTCGGAGAGGTAAGAGAAGAAAACTTGGACAACATTAAGGATTGGTAGTGAAGGAGAGGAAGTTTGGCCGACGTAGGTATGCTCTCAATCGACACAATTCTTTCTTTTTATATAATACATATGTATATAATGTGAAGTGTTTTTCCAAAGTGTGCTTATATTTTTCAAGAGCTCCACCATATAATGCACATAAAGTAGTTTATACTTGACAAAATTGAAGCAGTCATATCAACATATTACTTTTAACTTTTATGATACTTATTTAGCTTTGTATTTTTTTCTTATAGCTAATCATTTCTAGCATGATAAACTCTTTAGAATTTGGGGGAGTAATGCTATTGCTTCCTATAACGTTGTTTCTCTACTAGTGTAATTCTATTCTTGAATGCATTGATATATGGTGATATCTTCATATTTGAGTTGACAGTGAATGTTTTAAAACATTTGTTTTCTTTTACGAATTGTATACCTTTGTTGGCAATATGTGTAATGTCTATGTGATGTTTTCTTCTTATGTAAAACTCCTGTTTCTTCGAGGAAGCATTACAGATATTGGGGTTTTACTCAGGCGAGGAAGATATGGAATTTTCCAGCTTCTCAAATAGAACCGAGCATGGAGTGAAGACTTAGCAAGTAAGTGCTAAATTGCATTGTGATACTTCAACTTTACATAGATTTTACTAGAATTATGGGGAAGTATTTTCATGTCATGTGCATGCTTTTATAAATATATGTTTTCCTATTAATGTATTGCACTGGATATGTTCTTGTCCTATCTCAGTTTGTAGTCAAATTAATCCGAGTACATGGACTTGCTTGCAAGCATCCTTAGGTGCCATAGAAAATGGGATAGTGACCAGAGTTTATTCTTGAATCGCACCCATGGCTGGAGGCGGCAAGAGAAGACCCAACAAAAACAACAACAACAACAGCAGTGGTAGGGGGAGAAAGAGATCTAACAGATTGTCATCTTCTATTCGAATTTCGAATTCTCTATATGTAGAAGATGGAGTCTTATCTGATTGGCCTCGGAGTTATTCTTCCCCACAATCGATCCCAGGTTCTCCCTCTTCCTTCTCCCTTTCTTTCATATGGATTTGTGCTTAGTTTCTTTGGAATCTGACGATATTTGTGTATATATATATTCACACCAATTTTAGTTTTAGGGGAAGTTTGATTTCATAGAAATCCATGTTTTACAAAGATAATACTATTGTATTACTTAATTCGTACTTATTGTTCATTGTATTTAGAGATACAAGATAATGAGGACTCTCATCGCCAGTTATGTTACATGTATTATAATAATGTTATCTTTTGATATTAGAACCTGTGTGTCGAAGGCTTAACAAAGAATGCCTATTGATTTTACTTTTTTTGAGTAAAATTCAACTGGGTTTGGTTGTTGCGGCTCAACAAAGCATAGATACAGAGTTGCTTTTCCCCCTAGAAAGGTGTTACAGTATCTCTAAAGGTAATGCTACATAGGGACTTGGCTTAACTTATAAAATGTCTGTAATGCTACTATTTATTTATGGACTGAAATATGATTGCTCTTTGTAGTTTTCCTGCCCAGAAAACTTCAGCAGATGTAATAAACATGGTGATTAAGTTGGAAACTTTGCAATGGATCATGTTTACTAAATGGTTTGTTTCCTTCATTTTTTTTCACTTTTTCCATTTCTCTAGCAAGTAGCAAAAAATGCCATTATGGTAAATAAGGCTTTTACTTTGGAGCGACATCAAGTAGTAAACAAAGACCTTTAAGGCTAGTATGGTTAATGATGCATTTTCTAAGGACCCTCAAGGCTAGTATGGTTAATAATGAATTAGACAATATCTGTTTGCACAAGATATTATAGAATTATGTAATGGTTTTAACAACAATGTATAAGTGATAAATGCAGCTGGTAGTAATGTTACAGCCATTTCTTTGCAGTTCGTCTCTTTTGCCTTTTAGAGCTGTCAAATGCTACTGAGCCCACAATATTGAAAAAGGTAGAGATTTTCATTCCTTCATCATAGTCTGTGACATCTAATGCTTGTTTATAATTGCATTGAAAGGCTGGAGTTCTTAGATTTTGTTCAAAATGTGAATATTTTGTTTTTGTTATATGTTAGTTGCATAGATTATTACCTTTTAGTTTGTCTAACCTTAATTCTTTGGTTATGGTAGAACGTAATTCCTTATTCCTAGATTACTGAATTTACTGATTCTAGATTTGTCATACATTTTCTTCTAGTTAATCATTCATGGATATTCTATTTTAAAGGCATTGTTGTTGCATTTGGTTGATGCAATTGCAAATGGCTTGTCTTCTGATAAATTTAGTTAGAAACGGTTTCAGTATTGCTCGATAGATGCTTGTTGTGTTACTAATGCTACATGAGTTTAGTGATGACAGCTCTGATAAACATTTCCCATGTGAAATTTCTTTTCTATTGAGTGATCATAAGAGAGATATCCAATTAATGGGTTTAAATATTTGTTTTGAATGCTTTGGAACAGCTTTGTGCAGCATTAAATGTCAATAAGAGAAGTGCGGATAGGGACCTTGATGTATATCGCAATCTCTTGTCTAAATTAGCTCAAGCAAAAGAGTTTCTCAAGGAGCATGTTGAAAGGTAATGAATATGATTAATTCTGCGCATATATTCAGCTTTCTGATACTTCATTGATATAATATATCAGTTGGTGTAGTAATTGCTTTTTAATTCTAGCACTAAGTAGTCAAACTTCAACTTATGTATCTTATCAAGTTACTAGTTCTGAAAATGATATGCAAGTTCCAATTATAGTTATTGAGACTATTGTGTAAAACTTGGTTATGTGCTACAATCTTGTATTTTGGGTTATAATGGTTGTTCCGTCTTTGGTTTGCAGGGAGAAGAAGAAACAGGAAGAACGGAGTGGGTCACAGAAGGCAAATGAAGCTGTAAAAAGCTGTTTGGAGTACCAAAGTACATTAGTTAGTCATACAATCATTAACACTGATACAAATTCGGTAAATGCGAGTCTTGTGGTACTTCAAAATTTGGAAAATGTGAAGGTGAATATATATGTTTTATTGGTTCCGTTCACTTAGTTTTGAAATTTACATGGTATGGATGATTATATTTGTTCTGTTGACTTATATTTTTTCTTACCATCATGAATATATTTGCTAATAGATTGAAATCTTGCTCGGAAAGATCAAAAAGTTTGACGAGTCGATGGTTGCAGCAGCTGAGGAACAGTCACGGAGTGAGGAGAATAGTTAAAGTTTGAAAAAGAATGTGATAGAAAGAGAAGTCTATATGAACATATTGAATGAATAATGGTGGATGAAAATTGTAAATTGGAAACACTATATACTTTTAGTAGCGTTATTTTTAGTTTGTATAGTATTATGTATTTTTTAGTTCTCGTTTGTATTTATATATAATTAAATATTATCCATTATGAATTATATAAAAAAATACATTTCAATTTTTTTGAATTATGGCATCAATTAAGTATATTACAAATGTGTTGCAATAATCGCAAAAAAGTGTTCCAAATGCGATATACGTGTTTTAAAAAGGTGTTGTGATAATTGAACATGGTGTTGCAAATTTACTAAAAGTTTTGCAAATAAACAACAAAAGTATTACGAAAAAAACTAATGGACGTTAAAGTTGACGGCACCAATATTTTTTTGCAACACAACATAAGTCGTTGCAAAATCTTAAAAAGTGTTGCGAAAAAGTAACTAGCACAACACATTTTTTGATTTTGCAACAAAAACAAAATGTGTTGCGAAAACGACATTTCGCAAGGTAAGTATCACCAATGACTTTTTTCACAAAAAGGTGTTGCGACAAGTGCTTTCGCAACATTTTTGGCACTTCACGCAACATTTTATCGTTGTTACGATAGACCATCTATGGCATAGTAATATCTAGATATTTACTATTACAATCATTATAATATTCCCACTTGTTCCAAAAGGTAATTAGAAATAAAACTAAGTTAACTAAAGTAAAAAATGTACTTTTCTTCCCAACTAATTACTCCTTCATTCCCGGTAATGCCATCCACAGCTCCTCCCTTCTCCAACCGCTAGCATCATCCTTTCACACAGCCCTTTTCACCATTTTCCAACTTGGCATAGGAGGTCTCCGTCTTCAAACAATAAACCTAAAAAACCATTAACAACTTTCTAAAAACTGCTCAATTTTACTTAAATGTAACACATTTATTCAAGCTTTTTAATGATAATAATTCTATCCATCAGAATAAATTTTGCATTGATCTTCCAATAGCGTAATTGACAAAGTAATTATTACTTTATAAAATTACTTTTTAAGTTCAGAATCAAATTATATATAACAAATAGGTAAGAGCATGTTAGAGTGAAATGGTTTTTGTTTTGTAGAATAAATCTGCTTGATATACTTGAAGAGATGATTGACTTAATTTTATAATTCCTTCTTTTTTAAAACATTCTGTTAATTCAATTCATATTTTACAAACAAACTACTAATAACATATTATGAAAGAAGTGGTTTCAAAAAGCCATTCAAATAGCTGAAATGTTTATCGTCGTCGTCCACTTTTACTTTGAGTTGCCCATTATCTTTCTTTACCATATTATCCTAATTCTTTAAACTCTCAAAACTTAAGTAAATTAATAATTTTAATGTAGAATGATAACAGCCTATAAAGTATCATCGGTCGACGCTCCCTTTCTACCCACTAAGAATGCTGTGTTAAGCCATCCATCGCTAAGGCCTTGAGGGGTCGTCTTCTAGGATCCGCCTTAGGAGAGTTTGGATGAGCCCTCGGCCGTGCCAAAGTGACGTAAGATCCCGTCAGCAACTCTGGAAATCGTTAGAGATCTTACTTGGAATAGGAGGAGCTACATATGCTCACTTTTCCCCAGGGTCCAGCCTTGTCAAAACCTGGAGGCGGCACTGCCACACTAGGGTGTACGGCCATCCCCCCATTGGTTGCGCATTCCAAGTGGCAGGCGATAAATACGCCAGAGGACAGAGTTGGTGGGACCCGCCCTGCCACGTCAGCATCCTAAACCCTATATAAACCCTTTATTACTTCAATATTCAGGTATCTTGTGCTCAATACATTCTCTTCATCTATTATTCCTCGTGATATTCCTGCATACTAACTTGATCGTCGGAGTGCTAACGCCGGGACTCCAGCCAAGGTTTGTTTTGTAGGACTAGCAGGGAGCGGATACAGAATCGAAAATGAGGGGATCAAATTAATATATAGACATTGTTTAGAAAAAAGTTGTTTAATGTTAAAAAAATTTATTGATGAAATCTTAAAGTAATTAAGATGTAAAAATTTTCTAAGTAAAGTTAGACAATAAGTTAACTAGCTTGGTTAAAAAGGCTGTAAAGATTGTGTACCAAAATCCTAAGTTTGAATTTTTCCAAGTGCAAATTAAGTTTTGTTTTTTATACACCAACTAAGAACGACTATGTTTTTTTTGGATAGAACCCTAGCAGCACAATGCACGAAACATTGTCCCTGCCATCTACTCCATAACTTTTTGTTTTTGTAAATAACTATTCTGTATATAATCAAAATTTCACGCTGGGACCCCTACAGACCATAACGTGGGTCCTCCCCTGAGTGCCAGCCACCGGCGCATGTTAACTTTCCATTTTTATTTTGAAAAATGTGTCTCACCAAAAGCTAAAAGGTTGGGATGGGAGAAAATTTCGGGGCAAAGTTCCCAACTAGGTTGGTTTCCTCGCTTGCCTACAAAACTCCCCCCTCTCTTTTATTAAAAAAGTCGTTCCATTCTCAAGAAGAGAACGGAAAACAAATGGGTCTAATTACAAAGCAAAACCCTCGGATTAACAAGAGGTTGAAAAAGAAAGCGGTTGATTATTACAACGAAAAATGAACCAACAAAAATAAATACTCTTGGTAAAGATGTCCTCCGAGCCCACGGTACCATCAAACACAAATTTGTTGCGCCGTTTCCAATTAGCCATGACGTGATAAAC
Organism: Euphorbia schlechtendalii; assembly: GCA_949673415.1. NCBI lineage: Eukaryota > Viridiplantae > Streptophyta > Magnoliopsida > Malpighiales > Euphorbiaceae > Euphorbia > Euphorbia schlechtendalii. The sequence goes on from CATIWQ010704637.1 coordinate 9,751, forward strand.
CATAAAGAGGTTCTAAAGTTACGGTGTAATCCTGCTCAAAAAGCAACCACACCATATTTCCAGAAAACCCAAGCTAGATCACAGTAAAGGAATTAGAAGCCAAACCGTCTCATAAATTCGCGCCAAATAAGAGAACTGTTTTTACAATGAAGAAGAACATGGTCGAGGGTTTCAATTTTGTTGCAAAAAGGGCATGAATCGTCGAGGATAGCATTGTAATCGTGTGATACAAGAAAATGCCTCATTGCAAGCTGACCGTGGAAGACTAACCATTCAAAAAAATTGATTTTCGTTAGTGAAAGGGACTTCCAAACAATGGGGAAGTCAATCAAAGGGTCAGGCCAACCTGGATTAGCATAGTAGCTATTGCAAAAATTCCCGGTAGAATAGTTAAGATGCTCACCAAACTCCCAACTAATCGCATCCGGCCTGTCAGAAAAATTGAGTTACTATCCCTTAAAAAAATACTACTATTCACTGTTTGAGACTGAATAATTGATGGATTTGTTGTTAAAATCCATCCTTTGAGCTGCTCGCACCTTTCCTGCATCGAAACATGCAATGATCATCTCTAAAACGGCCTTAAATAGGTCGATGAAGAGAATAAAAAACTGCAGCCCAAAGCAACCGTGCTTTTCTTCATGTTACACAATATGAGTAAATCCGGAAAAAGTGACCCCAATGTTTGGTTTGATGTCCAGTTGTCGTGCCAAAACGAAGCATAAAGTCAGTTACCGATGTTGATTCAAATGTTGGAGAAAAAGTTTCGACTATACAATTCATTATGCTTACAACAATACACTATATTTCTCCAAATTGGCGAGAGTTTATTTGGTTATGTATTGAGAAGATCATTCCAAGAGGTAAAGCCGTATGAAGACACACAAATCGAATTCCAAAGTGATTCAGATTTTCCACCCTTAATTTCCATAACCATTTGCAAAGAAGACTGAAATTCGCTAAGAAGAGATCATGAATATTTAAACCTCCAAGGCATTTCGGTAGAGACACTGTAGCCGTACTAACTTTGCAAATCCCGCTAACATTTAAATCGCCCCGCCACAAAAAATTCCTAATCAGCCACGTTATGGTGATATTGACTGTAGAGGGGAGCCTCAAGGTAGAAAGAAGGTAAATCGGTAGCGATGCAAGAACCGATTTAATCAAAACTAAACGACCTACGTAAGAAAGACAACGACCTTTCCAAGTTGACAGTCGATTTTTGAATTTCATGATCAGTGGATCCCAACAAACCGAGGGAGTGTGATTGAGACAGAGCGGAGCACCAAGATACGTGATTGGGAATTTTCCAACTAGACAACTAAAAGTTGTGGTGCAAGATTCCTTCAACTCCTCCAAGCAATTAATTCCCAATAACGAAAATTTATGATAGTTCAATTTCAATCCCAAAATCCATTCGAAGCATTTTAGAATTCGCATGAACGGAGAAATTAAATTCAAATCGGCTGGTAAAAAGCAAAGCGTATCGTTTGCGAATTGAAGCAGAGAAATATCTTTCTGTAAAGGGGATAACTTAAATCTCGGGAGCAGCCCTGCCTCAATGCTTACGTCAAGCAGTTGCTTGAGACCTTCTATAGCCAAATTGAACATAAATGGAGATAACGGGTTGCCTTATTTAACTCCCTTATGCAGATAAATTGGTGCGCTCGGTTGGCCATTAATTAGAATCGACGTGCTTGAGCCTTTCCTGCAATTGGATAACCAGGAAATCCACTTTCTATCAAAACCCATTCCTATTTATACCGCCTCAATAAAATTCCAGGAAACGCAATCGAAAGCTTTGTGAAAATCAAGCTTTATTAAAATGCACGATCGACGCGTACGGTGAATTTTGTTTACAATTTCCGATGCTAAAAAGGAGCAATCATGGATGTTCCGGCCTTTGACAAATGCGAACTGATTCTCAGACACCATAGAAGGAAGAATTGGTTGTAAACGCGAAACCAAGATCTTGGCAATAATTTTGTAGACACCATGAATTAATGCAATCGGCCTAAAACTAGATAAGGAAGTCTCACCTGGCACTTTCGGAACCAAAATCGTGTGAGATTTTTTGATACTAGATGGTAGCCTTCCCGCCTTATAGAAGTCATGGAGCAGGTTCAAGATTTCGGGCTTTAGTTCCTCCCAGAAACGCTTGTAGAAGAAAAAATTGAAGCCGTCCGGTCCCGGTGATTTGTTCTCCCCACAATTTTGAATACAATTCCAAGCTTCATCAACGGTAAATGGAGCAATCAAGTCACGATTTTGGCTCTCTGTGATGTTTGAAAAATTAAAGTGACGTAGCGAGTAAGGAATAATAGGGGCAGCAATGAATAATCTTGAATAAAAGCTCCTTGCAACGTTGGTAATGTCCTCAAACGCTTGACGTAAGATGACCGTCCACTTCCAATTGAAGAATCATGTTATGAGGATAGTGGGCTAATGCTAATCGATGATAGAATGTCGTGTTGTTGTCGCCCAAAAGGGTCCAAGAGACTCTTGCTTGTTGGTGACGAGGCTTTCAAAATTATTTTGGAGGTGATGTAATTCCATTTTTGCAGCCTGGAATTTGGCAGATTAAGCCGTAGAGAGTGGTCAAGTCATGTTACTAGAGGTGAAATTAAGCACTCAGCTTTCTTGATCCTTGATACGACGTTCAAGATCTCTTAAATGAGTATGATGCCATGGCCTGATTCTCTTCTCCAAAAGGTGGAGCTTAAAGTCAATATTCTTATGCAAGTTTACCGACACAATCTCAGATCAACAACACTTGAGAAATGGAAAAAAATCACGACTATCCCACCATAGATTGAGAGAGCGGAACGGTCTTTTTCTAAAGGATGAGGCTAGTTTGGATTGAAAGATAAGTGGAAGATTATCCGACAAAGCCAAGTCTAAGGTTGATAATGACATGGTTGGCCAAATGTTCGAGAAGCTCAATGATGATAACACCAGGTCAATCCGAGAGAAAGAGATGATATTGTGCCAAGTGTAATTCCTTCCATGAAGAGGCAAGTCTAATAATTCGTCGTCTCGAATAAAATCGTGGAAAGACGACATGGATGGGGATGGTCTACCACATGATCTTTCAGAAGGGTGAAGAATCTCATTAAAATCCCCTCAAATCAAAAGGTTTTGAAATTCTTGAGTAAACGGAAGCAATTCTTGCCATAACATGTTATGGAGTTATCTATCTGTGGAGGGATAAATGGCAATGATATGATAGTCTACTTGGGATTCCGTGAATCTGAAAATAATCCAATGCTTCGAAGATAGAACAATATTTCCAGTCAATAAGGCTGAGTTCCACGAAACAAGAATGCCCCCGATAGTCCTTCTGATGGAACACTAAAGGAGCTGAAATTGTTGTGTCCCCAAATCAAACGAACCACGAAATCCGGAATGGAAGTTGCATTAGTCTCAATAAGAACAAGAACACTAATATGAAACTTACAAATATTCAAACGCACCATCCGCTGTTTTGCTTTGTTACGAATCCCTCCCCTACAATTCCAACAAAAGATGTTCAAAGTCATAGAAAACATAATAATAAATCCTCGAGGGTCACTTCGTAATTAAGAGGATGAGATTGAGTCCATGGTTGATAAAATAATATCTTGATTCCTCTCTTTGAACAAACCAAGTGTTTTTCCGGTTTCGAAAATCCCAGCATTCTCATTAGATGGTCTATTATGGGATAGTAAAATAATCTGGTTCATGATGCGAATATCAGGGTCGGAAAAAGATCTGTCAGAGATATGGTGCAACGTAGCAGTAGGCATGCTGCTGCCACCGAGCGTAGCTCTGCTGCGAGCAGAAGGAGACTGACCAGAGGTGCTGCTATCCACATGAAGAGAAGTAGTTTGGGCATAAATAGAATGCTCAATCCCCATTGTTTGGATATTATTCATGGTAAACGGAACTGGACTGCTATCCTTAGTGCAATTTAATGATTCTGCACAAGTGGGGAAACCCGGTTCTACTAGTTTGTCATTTTGTATGGACTCCCCAGGCCATCGATTGGAAGGGGATACCTTCTGACCAATAGTTTCGGTCTCTAAAAGTGCAACATCCTCGTCAAATGAGGAGCATGAACAATATACACCGGAGGTATTGCCAATATGATCGCAAGCAATGGCTTGCCTAAATTGCATGTAAACCTCATAACTTTTATTGTTGAACTTCAGTTTGAAAGAGTGACTAACAATGCCAAAGGGAACCAAAATAAGGCAAGACACCACATCTAAACGTTCCGGTGATGCAAAATCAAAATAGATTTCCGAATAAATCAGCAAGACGGTGAATCAAGCTCGAAGATAACAGCGACGTAGGAAGACCCATGAAGTCAACATACATTAAACATTTCGTGGGTGCAAAGTCATGAGTAAGACTAGAGACCTCAAAGATTAAGTCGTTTAAATAATGCCAGTCACTATCTATAAATGCCGTTAGAGCATCCTATGAAAAGAATGAGAAAACAGCCCGGTCTCCACCAAGTGGTGCAATAAATTTCACCGCAAAATTGCGATCTTTAACAATATCGAAGAGCCTTGGGATAATTGATATGTTACGTACCTTTACCATGCATGAGAGAGGGGACTAAGATGCCGTTGGGAATGAATCATCAATTTGGACCGAGTATGAGCCCTTTTTTGAAACTACCTCTGCATAAGAACGTGCATCACGAGATGACTCACAGAACAAAGGTTTAGGGGTAGCAGTTGTCGCAATGGAAAGATACATGGGGGTGCTCTTTTATTATTCTGAATTGGACGTTCAAATTTTGCTTTGAATGCACGTAGGTGAATGTTCCCAATAATAACCGAATTGAGGCGATAAAGAGCTTCATGAACCAGGATCAAACCATCAAGCATGATGAAGCCAAAGTTTAGGTTTTTCGCATTCCTCCTTCTCGCCGTGAAAACCGCACCTAAGACTTCGTATTTGGCAAAGACCGAACGCATGGCAGCCGCGTTAACGTGAGAGTTTGGGTAATTTTCGAAATATGCCTTTTTGGAATTAGGGTTTGCAAGTGAATGAAGGTATTGCTGAGGAGGTTTGCAGGGTGAGGAATGGTTTGTGGATGCGGCCTTGTTTAAGGTGTGGAAGCTGTTTAGGGTGGCTGGGGTAGTTGTGGTTATTGGGCGGCGGCAATGAACGGGTAGGAAAGGACGGGGGTTAGGGGCTGTCGCCATCTTCCACCCAATCTTATTTTTTAAATCTGACGCAAATAATAGGGGTTCTGTTAACTTTCCATTTGTGGCTAGACTAAATAACCGGGCAAGCCAATGGACGGCTGATTTTTCTGGCCGGCCATATAGTTCAAGGAAAGTTTATCTTTTCGTTGTGGTGACTTTAAGTAAAAATGGACGGCACTTATTAAAACCCCTTGGATGATTATAGATGTGTGTGGTCCACTATAAAATTGACTGCCATGCTTAACCTAATTACCTTGGTCTAATTAAATTTACATATATTTTTGAAGATGTTTGATATCGAGCACGGTACCTCTCACCTCCACTTTGAAATGTGTACCAATTGAGCTACACCCAATTGATAAATTCATATACACATCATCACATTTTTTTCTCATGTTTTTTATATCTATTTTATTATTTTGTTTTATCAAATCGTTTATTTTCTTTAGATACAACCTTAGAACATAAATATTATCTTCACAAGTATATCCATAATAACATTTTTTTTTTTACGTTTTTTTACTAAGGTCATAGGATGGTATAAGACAAAAATGATAGGTGCGGTATTGTTCTCAATGCAAGATACAAAACCCTGACTCTTAATCGAATTGAGAAATATACGGATATTTGAAAGAAATTTGCAAAATAAAAGTAGAGAGTGAGAGAGAGTAATTTATATATACATGAGATAAAAAGATATGCATCTGTAAGCCATTTTAGGCATGGACACGTTTTCATTAAAAAAAAGTACAAGTACGCCTAAATTTGTTAACATATGCATACATTTTTTTTTTTTTTTTTGTAGTTTCTTAGTTTTATAAATATGGTGGATAAAGGGGAGTCATGAAGTAACCAGTCACAGAGTTCAGAGGGCACAATTGTATATAAAAAATTTGATTTGATTTCGAGAAAAATTATAAATATGATAATATATCAAACGTTAAATAAATATACATATCTAAAGTCAACTAAACATTGTCTATGAAAAAGCTTACTAAACATCAAAAACTACTAAGAAAAAAGTTCGACAATCATTTTTTCTTCATTTATGTCGACCTGAAGTAGAAATAGCAATGGGTGGTAAAATGTTACTTCGAGATGCTAATTTTTGAAAACATTGCATAATAGTTTCGTTGTCAATGGTTTCAAAAATATTTTTTTCAATGTAACACAATAAAGAATTAGAAAGCACGTCATCTCTCAACCTGTTCCGCAAACCAGTCTTCACAATATATATAGCAGAAAAACATCTCTCAATTGAAGTATTCCAACAAGTACCACCAATACCAACTCAATAAGTCGATACACCAATGGATTCCTATTGTGATAATTTTTCTCCACCATCTTCTATGCAAGAGCGCAAATATCATGAAAATCAAAAAAAGCTTTAAGTAATTGCACATCATCAATAAAAAAAATCAAGTTGACCCTCAAGCTCCATTAACTCAAAACAAGTGAATTCTTCTGAGCATAACCCAGCAAGATGAAGCAACTTCTCCTCATCAATCTTAGAAAAAGAATTTGAAGGATCAAAACACATTATGCATCGAAGTAATTTTGTGTTTTCCTCAATGAAATGATTGTTGAATTCCGTTGCAACAAGGTCAATTACCAAGCATTTTATTAATAAATTCATTTTAGAATGTGCTTAAATAAATTTGAATAAAAACTAATGTCATATGCATCAATTAAATTGAACAATATGGTAGATTGGTACTTTTAAGAAGATATCTACATGATGATAGTGTAAATTAGTCTTCCGTACTCCATCTACAAATCGTTTAGTACGACCCAAAAAATTAGCATCCATATTAGGTACTTCAATATTTTATTCTTCACAAAATTTGGAAATTTTAATTAACAAATCATCTCAACCTTATTCTCTAAATTTTTGTAATTTCATTTTCACCAAACCAATCATATGAATTGCATTTGTTATGTCTTGATCTTCATCTTGTAACAGCTTTGATAAAATATTCATCATTTCTAAAATACGCATAATGAACTTTGCAACGAATATAAATTCAAATGTGTAAATTTTTCAATCAAACCCTTAGCAGTGTATCGAATTTTGAGATCAAATTCATCCTCAGATAATGAAAGAATCCCATGGAAGTTCACATATCAAAGAGTTGAAGTAAGGTCTTATAATGAGAATCCCAATGTATAGCACCGGGTCGAGCTAAACTTATCTCTTGGTTCTTACCCCTTCCAATTGAAAGCTCACCCTGTTGTATTTTTTATTCAATTTCATCATGGTGTAGCTTAATAAGAGCATCTTTCCTTTTACATGAAGCTCTAATTGTACTCACAATCATCGAAAGACTTCCAAAAAATAGGCTAACAACGATTTTTCCTTAGCAATAGTAACAACAACAAGGTGAAGTTGATGAGCAAAACAATGAATATAATGTGCATTCTTGTTTTCATTTAAAATTAGTGCTTTCAAGCCATTAAATTTGTGGCGCATATTACAAGCCTCATCATAACCTTTGCCTCTAAGTCTTGTAAGAGATAACCCATTTTCTTGCAAAGAAATCATCAATAGTCTTTTTTTTTAAACATTGTGCTGACGTCTCGGAAAAATGAACCACACCAAGAAATCTCTTTATAATCAATCCACTATCAGTCACGAATCTAACAACTATAGCCATTTGATCCTTCATTGAACTATCTCGAGCTTCATCAATCAAGAGAGAAAAATACTTCTCATTAATCTCACTCAGTATAAATTTTCTCGTCTCCATTGCGCAACATTTAATAACGTCTCTTTGAATGGTTGGAGAAGTCATTTGATTAATTTTAGGAGCATTAGATAACATGAAGCCCACAATACCAATTAATGAGTCCTAGAAAATGACCTCGGTTCTTTGAATTCCCAGACTCATCATGTCATTTGAAAGCTAGACCTTCCTCCAAAAGAAATCGAGCAATATTTACAACCATTGTTAACCTAATACGATATTCATCTTGCATAACAACATTTCTATATGGAAACACATGATTTATATTACCCTTTTAATTTGAAAATTCAGAGATCAAAACTCTACACTCATTGTGTATGCTACTACCCAATACTCCTTCATGCTTCTTAAAGATAACTAGAGCATCTTTATAATCATCAAATCCCTCTTCTGTGAAAGCCTTTGACCTCGATATATTGCTTTTTTATTTAACAGTGCTTGTAAAATAAATAACAAATATGAAAAGTATGCTTAATCTTTAGATATACTGTATTCTAAACATTTATACTTGGTAAACCATTTAGGATTAAACTTCTTATTTTTCCCTGATTTAAAATTTTGTGAAAAAGTATGCCCAACTGGTTGACAAGGGTTTTTCGCTAAATATCTCCTCCTCAATGGATCTTGCATCTCAGAAGGGCATGTTTTAATAATTAGGTTCTGCAACCCTGGATCACCAATTATATCATCATCTGAAACATCTATCTCCAAATGAGGCCTTTTTTCATTAGCTTTATCAACATTTGTTCCATCTAAAACATTTATCTCCACCTGAGGCCTTTTTTCACTAGCTTTATCAATATTTATTCCATCTGAAACATATATCTCTACTTGGGGTCTTTTTCCACTAGCCTTATCAAGAATTATTCCAGTACTACTTGGTGGTGGTTCGGGTTGCGATTTTCTCCACTTGTTTACAAATTTATCCATATCTCCAATCAACAGTTATATTCCCTAATTACAACTAAACAATTTCAAATTAAGTACTAAACAAATAACAATTAAACAATTTCAATTTCATTAATCAAACTACTAACAATTAACAATTAACAATTAAACAATTTCAATTTCATTAATCAACTACTACCAATCAAACAAATTCAATTGGCGTTTCACTACTGACAATCAATCTCACTAGAACCAATTGACCTAATTCTAATTTCACATAATTCAACTTATTTCATTATTTAACTTAAACCCCAATTATTTTAATTAGCCAAAAATCCTATTTGCACAATTTATAACAATTAAACATGAAACACATTCAATTTGAGTTTCACTACTAGACTACTAATAATCAACCTCATTAGAATCAACTAAACTAACTTCAATTTCACATAATTCAACATTATTTCGTTATTTAACTTAAACTCCAATTATTTTAATTAACATAAAATTCTATTTGCAAATTTTTTTGTAAAAAAAAAAAAGAAAAGAAGTAAAGAAAACTCACCGGTTTTCCGGACTTCGGCAAAGATAGTGGTGACGGAAAAAGTGATGGTGGTGGAGCGCTGGAAGAGAACGGTGGTAGTGCCTTAGTGTGTGTCGATCATGATTTAGTGATGGTTGGAATTGAAAGTTTGATTAAATTAAATTAAGGGGATGTTTATCCTTTATTTGTTCTATTGACATGTTTTTTTAATTTTCTAAACAAAAAACGACGTCGTTTTGTGTTAGGGTTAACTTAAACCCCTTGCACAAAACGAAAGAAATTAAAAAAAAAGTTCCTCTCCATTTTTCTTTTTGGTTACTGCAATTTTGCAGCAGCCATGACGGGCATGATAGGGCACTTCCCCACCAAGCCCGTTGTCGAGCCTATGGGGATGGGGGAACATCCGGAGCCGGTGGGTCACGTGCCCCACCGCCCATGGAAGTAAAGATAGAGTTGTTTTCATGAAATCATGATCGAGCAGTGTAATTAGCAAAATATTTACGTTATAATAGGTTGTGTATGATTTACTCAGGATTAATGTCCTACCATCTCTGTTCTTTTCTACTTATTCAATAGCTCATTCAGTTCAGTTCATTTCAGTTTCAGTTCATTTTCAGTTAAGTTTCAATTTTAGTTCAGTTTCAGTTTATATATTATTGTAAATATTATTAAAGTAATTATCAATAT
>CATIWQ010704794.1:0-14243 GCA_949673415.1 Euphorbia schlechtendalii
ATTGCTTCAATCCGTGCTATAAGAGCATAGGTCTCATCATAATCTATTGATAAGTGTATAATTACACTTATTAACATATTAATTTTATACACTAAACACTATAGTTTAAGTCATTTTTATACTTCATATAAAAGATTTCACGTGGTATGTAGTTATTTTTTAGGCAAATGCAGATACTAGGTAAATCTTGGGAGTAAAATGATCTAAAGTGGAATTCTATGAAAAAAGATTGAAAAAGGTGCAAAAAGATACAAGGAGAATGTTGAAGAAAAATGCAATTCACGGTCGCGACAATCATTCGCGGTCGTGACTTGTTCTTCTTCAAAATAGAAATTTTCCAATCAAAGATTCACGATTAAGACATGTATATCATGGTCGTGACTTAAATGGTTTTCTAGTTTAATCTTCTTAACTATCAACCACCAGATAAGGATGATCAACTACCATCAACTACCAATGAATAGACACCTATTAGAAATCAACCAATCATGAAAATTTGTCTATCCATTGTGGATTAGATTGAAGCTTCTCAACCAATCACAATGAAGTCATGCAATCATTCACCTATGGACACAACTCTTCGTATGGATAGACGCAACCCTTCGAACTCTATAAATAGGGCTCCAAACCTTACAATTTCATGCAATCAAGCAATCAAGCAGAGGGAAAACATTAGAGTGCATGAGAGAGATATAGTGTGTGTATAGATAGAGAATTCGCTACGTTCATAAGTGTTAGCGAGAAAATGTTTAAGTGATTCTAATCCTTGTTTCGATCACTAGATTTCTCTATATTCTCGAGCGATTATTATATAAGTGTACTTGCAAATCACTTATCAATAAAAGTTTCATTCTTCAATATTCGTTTGTTCGATATTCGCAAAGAATAGCATCCCAGCTGAGGTTCTGTACGGGCCGAGATCGAATTCAAAGCAAACGCAGGAATTGTGGGAATTGACGACTCCCATTAAAGAGTGGATACGGTTTGATCAACTTTAGCTTTCACTTTCATACCTTACAACTTTGCTTTGCTATCTACTTATACTTTCTATTTTGAAGTTTATAATATGTCTATGTGTCAAAATGCATATTTCGTGTTAAGTCTTTTATACTAATCAAGTTATATGCGTTGGAGTTAATTTTAAGAGTAGTTTCGGGGTTAAAAATATCGTGTATAATCACCGGATCTATGATATAACGCTATTTAGTGAGCCAGCATTTTGGAATGGTAACTTGCTAAATGTGGCTATGTGAGAGCGACCTGCACTAAGCATAGTATTGACATTGTCCAAGATTATATAATTGTCTTAATCCGTTTGCGCTAGGTTTAGAAAAGTTATTTCATGTGTTGCTCTACAGCGAATAATTGAACATCTGGGTATTTTGAATCGAGTCTGTTAGATTAGTTTAGTGAATTGTAACATCTTTGTTGAACTTGCATGTTTTCTCTGCTATCCTTATTTCGTATGGCACAAACTTGCATCTTTGTCGAACAAGTTTTTGGTACCATTAATATATAGCCAAACTCTTTACGAAAAAGTTATTAAACTTATCAGTAGAAAAGTGGTGAACATCTATGCCTTCTTATTGGTTGTATCCTTGAGCAACAAGCCTGGCCTTGTTTTTTACAACAACGCCATCTTCATCAAGCTTGTTCTTTAAAACCAATTTGGTACCGATGATTAATTTTACTTTAGGCTTAGGAACTAGATCCCAAACATCATTGCAATTGAACTGATCCAGTTCCTCTTGCATCAAGATCATCCAATAATCATCTCTTTCTACATCTTCAAAACTTCTTAGGTTCAATCAATTAGATGAAAGTTGGATGGCTCATCATCCTATAGAGCTGACCTCGCATCATGACTGGATTATCAACATCATTTACAATACTTTCGAGAAGGTGATTGCGATGAGTTCTAATCTCTTTTGGAAGACTAGGATCTACAATGGGAGTCTTTGCGCTAGGTTGTTGAGGCTGACGTTTATCTTCTGCTTCGTTGAAGTTGATTGAAAGATCTTCATAAACTTTAAATTTCTTATTGCTCTTGTGCTAGGTTGGGAAGCACAGAGAGTGGAATTTCTTAGTTGATTTCCTCATTTGTTTACTCCATCTTTATCAGATGGTCATCTATCTACATTGTTAGTTGCATCGAAATCTACATGCATTGACTCCTCTAATAAGCCGGTTCTCTTGACATATATGTTATATGCCCTGCTATTAGTTGAGTTACCTAGAATGATACCTTCATCAGCCTTTGGATCAAAATTTCCTAGCTTCTCCTTGGTGTTTAGAATGAAACACATATAGCCAAAAGATCTAAGATGACCAATCTTAGGCTTGTGCTCTCGCCAAAGCTCATAGGGTGTTTTCAAAACAATAGGGTTAATTAAAACCCGATTCAAGATATAAGAGGTTGTGTTAATAGCTTCTCCCAAACAGTACTTTGGTCAATTGTTATCACTTAGCATGGATGGAGCCATTTTAACTATGGTTTTTGTTCTTCCTTTCTACAACCCCATTTGTTGAGGAGTATAAAGAGTAGAAAAGTTTTGGTCAATACCATGCGCTGAACAGAATTCTACGAAATGAAAGTTCTCGAATTCACATCCATGATCACTTCAGATTCTATTGATTTTAGTTTATAGTTTGTGTTAGAAATGATGTATGCCCCAGAGGAAATTAGGGTGATATATCTTAATTAGTTTTAATGTACAAACGGTTTCGAGTTATTATTAATAATGATTAAGACATCTTTTTTATTTAGCAATGCTTTTAATTTAATTTATGTATCTGGCTAGTATCATGTATATGTGTAAAATATATATGCACATTGACAATTCAATGTCTATGACTACTTCATAGCGTAAAAGTACGAGGACATAGTGGGAGCTATGTGGTGTGAGAAATCCACATACATGTTACTACGAATAGTCTAAATATCCCTAGTCATAGTTTCATTGAGACTAGACATCATTGAAGCAGACATACTAGCATGTGTAGGCTTACTCCTTGGATTAGATCTAAGCAACCGATCTCATGAGCTGAAGGTGGCACCTTGAGTTAACACAAGAATCTATTCGGGTATACATTAGAGACCACTATAAGACAGAAACTCGAAAATTACTATATCCATGTGTTGGTTTCATGTCTTATTGTAGTAGCAATACAAGTATCTTCAATACTGAGATACTAGTTACCTTATGTAGGAGTTGCTATACGTTGGGTCATACTTATTCATACCCTGATTATCAGAATGATACAGGGTGACTACGGGTATAGTGATGATCACATGTTGGTAAGCCGAGTAGTCAAGATAGGATCCATCGCTCCTGATACAGTGATATAATGGGAGATGTACCTTAGGGCCCCTTATTGAAGAGACACATGCAAGTGGTGTTCTTCGTGAACAAGTCTAATTCTAGGATAGCTGTAGCTATTGCATGAGCTAACAATTAATCCAAGCTCAATAAACTGTATGGTACTTAACTTGATGGAAGGAGTTTATTGTATTGGTTACTATTGTAGAACTGTATCAAGTCACAGACACATGATGTTCTGAGTATTGGGGATCATACGCCTTTGCTAGAAAGCCCATTTGATCATCTAGAGTTATTGGGTTCCATAGAGGTCTGGAACACTAAGCGTAAAGGTTCCTAGATGGGAAGCCAAGTTTAGGTTAACCTCTAGTGGCTCTATACTCCAGGATCCTATGAGTTCACACACTTTGGGTCTTTATCAGACTAAGTAAAGAACCTAGAGACTGGGTCTATGCCGAGAATATTTGGTTTTTGAATTTGTTAGAAGAATTATTAATTGGTTGGACCAAATTAATAATCAAAAGGAATAAAAGAAAAAATAGGGAAAATTGTACGGAGTGGAGAAAGGGAATTTTTCCCATTGCGAGTGGGCCCCAAACAAACAAGGGATGTTCGGAGTTGTATAGCTGCCTAGCGAGCTAAAAAGCTCATGAGCCGCTAGTGCACGAGGTAAGCCCGCAAGCACTACCCATGGCAGTGCTTACGCGGGCCTGCCTTTCAAGCCCACCAACGAGCGGAGTGCAAGCTCGCAAGCTTGGGCTTGCGAGAAGGCCTGTAAGCCCAAGCTTGAGGCACAAGGCAAGCTCGTTAGGGCTTTCCTTATGGAGGCATGTGCATGGGTAACCTGATTGTGGGATGGGTATATTCCCATCCCACATTGTTTTTTAGGGGGAGTCTACCACTCACCCTCTCCCTATAAATAGGCCTTTCCTCTCTCATTATTCCACACTTCAGCTCTACCTTTCTCTTTGAATTCAATATCCCTTTCTTCATGAGTTGTGCGAGATTCTTAGTGACAGCATGAATATAATAGCAATTGTTCAAAACTAAAACAAGGCCACTAAGCACGCTAAGGCTATATGTCCCTACAACTATTGTAGCAACATGTGCTCCATTTCCAACTCTTGGTTCATTTCCCTCTTTCTAACTATTCTGCAACCCCTGCGTAGAAGTACAAATATGAGTACCACAACATGTATCCAATACCCATGTAGAATCATAAGGAACTATAGATAAACTCTCTATCATGGACATAATTGAAGTGGATGCCTCACTTGGCTTCTTCTTCAATCCTACTGCACATAAAACGTATCCCTTTGGGCTTCTCCTTTTCAAGGATCACACTTTTGATTTTCATGTTGATAGGATTTAAACCTTTACCTTTGAAGCAAGTTTTACTTACCAAGGAATATGTTCCTTTAGCCATTAGGCCATCTTCAATGCTTCTAATTTTCTTGATAAACTAATATGTTTTGCTAGTCTTTCTTGACATAAGATAATCTTTCATGAAGGGTGAATAATTATCAGACAAACTTTCAATCATAGTTTGTATGTCAAACTTGAAAACTCTTTCAATTCCTATATGAGTCATTCTCTTTGAATATTTAAATTATTCAATGCAACGCTCATTGGCTAGGATTCCATCATTTCTCCTAGAGGTATAGAAGAGTTTCAATATTTCATTCCATTCAATTTTCATACCCTCATAAATTCCTTTGAGATGGATTAGCTTGGATTTTAGATACATACCATCATGCTGCTTCTTCAGCATCAAGGTCATGGTTTCGAGCATCACAAGTGAAACCACAAAAGCATCCTTCTTAGGATTAAGATACACGTCTTTCTATTGAATATAAGACTTAGAATCAGGATTGACTGGTTTAGGATTATCCAAAACATAATCCAAATCGATCTTCTCAAGCTTCTTTCTAAGAGCTTTAAACTAGTCATCTAAATTGATCTCTGTCAACTTATTATCAAGAACTGGACAAAGATTTATGTTGGGATTCATTGTTCAACCTAGATATAATATAAAAATTGTTCAAACATTAATATATGTACATGCATTTAATATAAGGTCTTTAATTAAATACATATTTCCTACTATTTTATCAATATTCTAATAGCCCCTTTTATTGAATTCGAGAAATCTGGTCAAACTAATTTTCCTCAAAATGTAGCATCCATAGCCCATCTATTATGACCCCTGCTATAACAGGTCAAGCTATAAGAGAGAACCATGGTTGGAACCCGTCCATTTACATTCCATGCAATTGCTAGTCTATTTGAGTTCTCTTTCTCGAGATATGAATGGCTTAAATAAATAGCAAAGGGGGGTTCATACAGTTCTTAGTTTCTTTTTAATATTTGTAAAATATTTTACCAAGTTAAGTTTTAAGATGCGTGTTGAGCTAAACGTGCTGAGCTGGGTATAAAAATAATAAACTACTCAGCTTTGCTGGCATAGTTTATCTTCAATCGCTACTGAGTACTTTACTCAGCTTTGATTGGTTTTCAAGTAAAACGAGTGAAATGGATAGAATGATGAATGAGATAAACGTGATAAAGGCACACAGGTAAGGTTAAAACTTTTACACGTGAGATTTTATCCTGGTTCGGCCCCTAGCCTACCTCTAGTCCCCGGATTCCTTTCTAAGCTTTAATCCACTAGTGATTCGTTCCTTCCTTAGGCGAAGTAGCCTTTACAACAAGTGGAGATAATTACAGAAAGTACCCTCCTTTCTAATTACCTCTCAAACTCACATTAGGTACCCTTCCTAAACTGACACTCAGATTTATCAAAAAGATGCGAATAGAGGAATTCAACTTACAGAAATGTTGAATCCTTTACAATGTTAAATCTTAAGTGTTATTCTCTCTATTACAAACATATATGGACAATTAGTGTTTGATGATTGCTTGATTTGGAATTTCTTAAAGCTGGGAGTATTTGAACAGAGTTTCAGCTCTTAGAGAAATTCAAGGTGATTCACCAAGTTTGAACATCTGCTCCAGTCTTCTATTTATAGTTGAAGGTCTTGGAATTAGCCATTGCAAACTTCTCATCCTAACAGCTCTTAAATATCTCCTCTCTTCAAATCTTTCAAATTTTCTAGTTGGAGATAAATTCCAGGATGTTTAGAGATAGAGATTTTGAACGTTGAAGCGCGAGATTAATCTATTATCCCAAAGTGCCAAAAACTCGTTTATCTTCGAGCAATCCATTTTGATAGAGAGGTGCACGATTTGCAACATGTAATTCATTGACTTGCTAACGTTGCAGAGTTGCGCGGAGACACTGAGAAGCGGTGCATGTCAGAGGATTCCTTTTATCTTGGACTTTAGTGAGGAATCTCCAACATTCCGTACTGACACCTTTTGTTTTTTAAGACCACTAGAATATCTTCATTAATTTCAACACCTTTTTTCTTGAAAAGCATCAAAGGGATATTTCGTTTCTCACAGAAACCATTAGTAGCACATATGTCATTTAATTTTTTAAGTGTCAAAGATATACACCTTTTCTCACAAAAAGCGAACTCAGAACAACTGAGTAAATATCTTATAAACTATGTAATACTAGGCTCAACTCAGCTTTTCTTACTCTAAGCCGTAACTTAATTAATTACTCAGTAAATTGAGTTGTTTTCTTAAACAAACTCAAGTAAACTTCATTAATTAATATTATACTTAGTACTCAATTAATTTCACTATCTTAGTTAGTTTGTTATTTCCAAAACATTTTAAGTATTATGAGGTACTATTAACTTGGGTTCAACAATGCATACCTAATCATATAACTCCTCAAATATGTCTCCAATCCGACATTAGCTCCATTGACATGGAAAACTAACCCATTTTGGTTAAGGAATTAACCCCATCTAGTCTCATAACCAAACACAAGATAAGGGAAAGCATATTGTACATGTCATTACATCTATTAATAAGGTTCATATCTCAACTTATAATAGGAAGACAATTTTACCACCTTAATATTGTTTTAGGGATTTTATTGGTGCAACTGGTCTCACCCTAGTTTAGGAATTATACATTTGATATGATAATGATGATAACAATTCTGGGCTATTTGGAATTTTTAATCTAAGGGAACATGCTCAAGACTAGTATATCATAATTATTCCTTTAGGCCAATACTCCACATAGCATGCAAAACAAACAAGGACAATGTTTAAGTTCTTGCACCTATGTCTTTAAGTTTTAATCTAATAACTTAAGCCACGGCTGTAAAATCATATGCGGAATCCATTTCACATACTAGATATCAACTAAGTCATAAAAGTCTCTTAGGTACATTGGAACCTAATATCGATGGACATTTCCAGGTAGGAGAACCCCCTTAAAATAAATGAGCAACCAAGTCCAATCCTTGCCAAAATAACCACAGGCCCTTTGATTCCTTTTACCATAGACAATTATGATTTAATGATTTCACTCTTTTAATCAAGTGAAGTACTAGATGACACTCAATTTAAAGCATTTACATGTATAGTAAAACATTGTTAATTTTTATGATGATCACCTAGACTAAGTTTGAGAAAAACCTTAATCTAGTTATCACATCATTTTCTATAATAGAAATTGAAACCTAAGTCATGCGTAGCATAATTTAATCAATTCATCTAAAATATTATTTCAATATATTATCATCAATCATGCATAGCATAAGGCAGGCTCTGATACCACTGATGGTTAATTAAGGGAATTATTGAACATACGAACTTGCACTGTGGAATTTTAAAACTTAAAATTAACCCTAAAGGATCTCCTAAGTATGGCATGATTAACATAATCTAAATTGAAACATTTTATATATATTCTTATAGGTTTATAAAAGTTAATAAAAGAAACCGAGCATCTAAGATTAGAGTATCACTAGTTGATGCATGCCTTTCCTCTGGTGTGGCGCTCCCTTAGAATAACCAGACACCACTCCATTAGCACAAGCCTCCAAATTAGGACGGCCTCTTTAATTAGTCACACGAAGCCCAACCAACCAAAACCTCATGTAGAGGAAGAATTTGTTAGTTAACAAGTAGCTGCTAGACCGCTCATAGACCAGCTCAAAAATATAAATGAGAATGCTCTTTCCGAAATAAGAATAAGCCTTCAAAAGAATTGTTGTGAAAGCGAAGCAACTTGTGGAGGATCTCGCAAAAACTCATGAACAAAAGAAGTCAAAACTCATAAGGAAAGGCTGAGTTGAAGTGAGTAGAAAGAAGGGGAGGATGAGGTTATTTATGACCTAAGGGGGTTGAAAATTTCCCCCCTAAAACCGATATGGGATTGGGCCAAAGCACTAATCCCACATGGGCTTACAAGCCTGTGTGGGCTACTGCGCAAGGTTTCTAGCGTAGCTGCTTACCACGTAATGCAAGCCCACCACATGGGCATACCACGCCTGCTCGAGATTTGTAAGAAACCTCGTAAGCCCACTTGTAACAAGCCTCGCAAGCCACTACAAGCGCTGCCTGTGCTTGCAACACCTTCTTGTGGGCTTTCTTGCAAGCACTGCCAATTCTGGCGCTTGCGCAAGCTTTCCTTGCGAACTCTTGTGAGATTTCTTGTAAGATCCACTTGGGGCACTCTCGATCAGTTTTTTTCCCTTTTTCTTTCTTAGCATATTAGTCTGATCAAAATTTGGTCCATCCAAATTGAGTTTGACTCTCCCTTTTATTCTCGGTATAGATCCCATCTATAAGTTCTTTATTTGGTTTGATAAAGACCTAATGTTTGTGACCTTATAAGATCCTGAAGTATAGAGCTGCTAGAGGTTAACCTAAACATGGCTTCCTATTCGGGAAGCTTTAGGCTTAGTGTTCTAAACCGATATGGAACCCGATAACTCTAAATGATCAAATGGGCTTTCTGGAAAAGGTGTATGATCCCCCTATACTCAGAAAGTCACGTGCTTGTGACTTGATCTGGTTCTACAATAGTAACCAGTACGATACACTCCTTCCATTAGGTTAAGTACCATCCAGTTTATTGAGCTTGGATTCAGTATTAGCTCATGTAATAGTCGTAGCTTAAATGTGTTCACGAAGAACACCACTTGACTTTATGTATCAAGATTGACTAGAGTCCTGTTCTATCAATCTCATACTCTGATCAAAGGTTTATGAGTGTGTCCCTTTAATAAGAGGTGTTAAGGTACAACTCCCATTATATCACTATATTAGGAGCAATGGATCTCATCTTAACTACTCAACTTACAATCGAATGATCATCCCTATACCCGTAATCACGCGTATCATCTTGATCACTAGGGTATGAATAAGTATGACCTAAAGTATAGCAACTCCCACACAAGGTAACCCGTATCTCAGGTCTGAGGATACTTATACTACTACTACAATAAGACATGAAACTAACACATGGATATAGTTATTTCTGAGTGTTTATCTTATAGTGGCCTCCAATGTATTACCCGAATACATTCATGTGTTAACTCAAGGTACCACCTTCAGCTGGTGAGATTGGCTACTTGGATCAAACCTAAGGAGTAAACCTACACATGCTACTATGTCCGGTTCATTGATATCAGGTCTCAATGAAACTATGACTAGGGATATTTTGACTTTTCATAGTAACACGTGTGTGCAGTTCTCACACCACATAGCTCCCACCTATCCTCGCACTTTCACGCTATGAAATAGTCACGAATTTTATCTTATTATATCAATGCACATATACATATAATTAATAGAATATATATTATACAAGAGAATTACATAACTTATAAATAATTATCGATATATAACAAAGATGTCTTATTATTGATATACAATAATCTAAAACTGTTTGTACATCAGTGACTAATAAAGACATATCGCACTAATTACCTCTAGGGAATAAATCATGTCTAACAAAGGATACCCGTACTACTACTGCAATAAGACGTGACACCTGTTAGATATGATGTATGCCCTAGAGGTATCTTTGTTGTTTATTAGTGCTTTCTATTTATTTATGTATCTCGCTGGTTTCATACATGTATAGCATTAAATATGTATATGCGCATTGATGAGACAAAATCCATGACTACTTCATAGCATAAAAGTGCAAGGATATAGTGGGAGCTATGTGGTGTGAGAACTGCACATATGTGTTACTATGAATAATCTAAATATCCTTATCATAATTTCATTGGGACTGGACATCAATGGAATGAACAGACTAGTATGTGTAGGTTTACTCCTTGGATTAGATCTAAGCAACCGATCTCACAAGCTAGTGGTGGTACCATGAGTTAACATATGAATGCATTCGTGTAATACATTGGAGAATGCTATAAGATAGACACTCAGAAATAATTATATCCATGCGTTGGTGTCATCTCTTATTGTAGTAGAAGTTCAAGAATCCTTAGACCTGAGATACCAGTTACCTTGTGTAGGAGTTTCTATACTTTGGGTCATACTTATTCATACCCCGACAATTAGTATAACATGGGTGATTACAGGGTATAGTGATGATCACATGTTCGTAAGCCGAGTAGTCAAGATGGGATCCATCGCTCCTGATATAGTGATATGATGGGAGATGTACCTTAGGGCTCCTTGTTGAATTGATACACTCATAAACCTCTGATCAGAGTATAAGATTGATAGAACGGGTTTCTAGTCAATCTTGATACATAATGGTCGAGTGGTGTTCTTCGTGAATAAGTCTAATTCCAGGATAGCTACGGCTATTACATTAGCTGACACTTAATACGAGCTCAATAAACTAGATGGCACTTAACCTGATGGAAGGATTGTATTGTATTGGTTACTACTGCAGAACCGGATCAAGTCACAAGCACATGGCATTCAAAGTATCAAGGGATCATACACATTTTCTAGAAAGCCCATTTGATTGTCTAGAGCTATCAGGTTCCATATCAGTTTGGAACACTAAGCCTAAAGGTTCTCGGATGGGAAGCCTACTTTAGGTTTACCTCTAGTGGCTCTATACTTTGGGATCCTATGAGGTCACACACTTTGGGTCTTTATCAGACTAAGTAAACAACCTATAGACTAGGTCTATGCTGAAAATATAAGTTGTCGAATTCGTTAGAAGAATTATTAATTGATTGTACTGAATTAATAATTAAAGAGAACAAAGAGAAAATAGGGAAAAATTACAAAGATTGGAGTAAGGGAACTTTTCCCATTATGAGTGGGCCCCAAAAAAACACAGGTTATTCAAAGTGGGGTCTGCGCGGCTACACCGCAAGCTGAAAAGCTCGTGGGCCACTAGCATGTGGGGCAAGCCCGCAATGCTACCCATGGCAGCACTTGCGCAGGCTACAAGCATGGGCTTGCCTTGCTAAAGGCGCTGGGTTAGCCCACGGGTCATTGTGAACTGCGCGGCTTACCCACTAAGGTGGGATGGAATATTCCCATCCCACCTAGTATTTGAGGGGGATTATAACACTCCCCCTTTTTCCCTATATATAGGCTCCCCTCTCTCTTTATTCTACACACATCTAAATTTCAGCTCATCTTTTCTCTCTAAGTTCGACATCTCTCTTCGTTCATTGTGCGAGATCCTCCATGAGTTTCTCCAAACAAACGAAGAATTCATTTAAAGGCTCTTTCTAAAATGAGCCTTATGGATTAATTTTTGGGTTGGTTTTCAAGAGGTCTAGCAGCTGCTATTTACTAACGAGTTCTTCCTCAATGAGGTTTTGGTCGGTGAAGATGGGTGTGGATTAAATGTAGAGGCTCTCCTAGTTTGGAAGCTTGTGCTAACAAAGTTCTTCCAAATTGCACTAAGGGAACACCGTCACTAAAAGAGAGAAAGCACGCATCAACTGGTAATACTCTAAACTTAGATGCTAGGTTTCTTTTATAAGCATTATAACCTAAAAGCATCTATGGAATGTTTTAACCTAGATTATATCAATCATGGCATGCTTTGGAAATCCTTAAGTTAATTTTAAGTTTTGAAATTCCACCTTGCAACATTTTCATGTTCAGTTACTGTCTTGATTAACCAGCAGTGGTATCAGAGCTTGCCTTATGATATGCATGATTGATAATAGTGTGTTAAAATGCTATTTTCTATGAATTGATTAAAGTATTTTATGCATGACTTAGGATTCAATTCCTGTTATAAAAAATGATGTGATAACTAGATTAAGGTTTTGCTCAAACTTAGTCTAGGTGATTATCATATAAATTAGCAATGTTTTACCACATGTGTGAATGCTTTAATTGAGGTTCATCCCGCACTTCACTTAATTAAAGAAAAAATCTTTAAATCATAGTTGTCCCTGGTACAACGAATCAAAGTGCACGTGGTTATTTTGGTAAGGATTTGGACTTGGCTACTCATTCACTTTAAGGGAGGCCTCTCCTACCTGGAAATCTCCACAGGTATTAGATTCAAAAGTACCCAAGGGACTTTTATGACTTAGCCAATTTCTAGTATGGGAATTGGATTATGCATATGGTTTTACAAACGTGGTGTAAGCTGTTAAATTAAAACTTATAGACATAGGTGCAATGGCTTAAACATGGAACTTGTTTGTTTTGCATGCTATGTGGAGTCTTAGCATAATGGAATAATTATGATATACCAGTCCCGAGCATGTTCCCTTAGAGTTAATAATTCCAAATGGCCCGGAATTATTATTCCGAATCATATACATCGTATAATACCTAGACTAGGGGGATGATAAGTGTATAATTACACTTATTATCACATTAATTTTATACATTAAACATTATAGTTTTAGTCATTTTTATACTTCATATAAAAGATTTCACTTGTTCTATAGTTGCTTTTTATGCAAATGCAGATACTAGGTAAATCTTGGGAGTAAAATGATCTAAAGTGGAATTCTACAAAAAAAAAAGAGTGAAAAAGGTGCAAAAAGATGTATGGAACTTAAAGATTTGGCTTAGGATCGAAGCTGTCGAAGATCGGTGAAGTTGCAAGAAGAATTCTGAGTAAAGCTAAATTCACGATCGCGATAATCATTCACGGTCACGACTTGTTTACTTTAGAAATAGAAGTCTGCCAATTAAATACTCAGGATCGTGACTTGTGTCTCGCAGTCACGACTTGGATGGTTTTCTAGTATCATCTTCTTAACTACCAACCACCAAATAAGCATGATCAACCGCCATCAACCGCCATCAACTACCAACGAATAGACACCTATCAAAAGTCAACCACTCATGAAAAGGTGCCTATCCATTGTGGATTAGTTCAAAGCTTCTCAACAAATCATAATGAAGAGATGTAATCTTTCACCAATGGACACAACCCTTCGTTTGGATAGATGTAACCCTTCAAACTCTATAAATAGGGTTCCAATCCTCACAAATTTTATGCATTGAAAAGTGGTGCATTCTAGGAAATGTAGTGCATAAAGTGAAAGAGAGATATAGTGTGTGTAGATAGATTCACTACGTTCTTAAGTGTTAGCGAGAAAATGGTTAAGTGATTGGAATCCTTATTTCGATCACTAGATTTCTCTATATTCTCGAGTGATTGTTGTATAAGTGTACTTGCAAATCACTTATCAATAAAAGTTTTCATTCTTCAATATTCGTTTATTCAATATTCACAGAGAATAGCATCCTAGCGGGGGTTCTGTACGGGCCGAGACCGAATTCAAAGCAGGCAGGAATTGCAGGAATTGACGACTCTTGGTAAAGAGTGGATATGGTTTAAACAAATTTAGCTATCACTTGCATACCTTACAACTCTGCTTTGCTTCTACATATACTTTTTATTTCGAAGTTTATGATATGTCTATGTGTCATAATGCGTATTTTGTGCTAAGTCATTTATATTAATCAAGTTATATGTGTTGCGTTAATTTTAAGAGTAGTTTCGGGGTTAACAATATCGTGTATAATCATTGGATTTGTGATATAACGCTGTTTAGTGAGCCCACATTTTAGA
>CATIWQ010704968.1:0-16158 GCA_949673415.1 Euphorbia schlechtendalii
TATATATATATATATATATATATATATATATATCATAAAATTGATTTTAAATGTTAAATTTTAGCAAAACAAAATTGAAATTTTCAATCATATAATTATTTTTACTTTAATTGTATAAAGTAAATATAATTTTTTAACATATTAATTATTATTTCGGGTCTGGCGGGCCAGGCTTGGATTTTAATATTAAAACCAAGTAAGACATATATTTTACTAGGGTCACTTAGGGTTCGGATCGGGTCTAGCCTAATCTCCAATTACCTTGTTCAGACCCATCCCATGAAGTGCGGGCATGAATGAGTCCCGCGGGTCAATGGGCTGTT
Organism: Euphorbia schlechtendalii; assembly: GCA_949673415.1. Classification (NCBI taxonomy): domain Eukaryota; kingdom Viridiplantae; phylum Streptophyta; class Magnoliopsida; order Malpighiales; family Euphorbiaceae; genus Euphorbia; species Euphorbia schlechtendalii. Next base: position 324 of record CATIWQ010704968.1, read on the forward strand.
GCTCAGGTATTAATTAATTTTTCTTTGGGTCATCATTTGATTTGAGATTTGAAAGAACTTTGAGAGTTTTGAGAATTGGGGATTTTACCGAAAAAGAGATTAGAATTCTTGTAAGCGTGAAACTCTTTCTTCAGCCTAAGTTCTCCTTTTATAGTTCTTCAAATATGCAACAACTAACGTATCTCTTCCACAAGGAAAAAAACAAAGTGAATGGTGATATTGAACAAGTATTTATTCGAGTTAGTAAAACACATTAGTTTTGGTCGAAACTGTTAAAATTCAAATTCTCTTTTATCAAAAAAGAAATTAAAAATACCACGAGAAACAAAATGACATAAGTTTTTTAAGCTGAGTGAATACGTGTTATCTCTGTTACTCAGTATAGCTTTGATTTCTGTTTTTGACACTTAGCAAATGTTTCTAAGATTTCTTCAAATTGGATTTGCCATGCCAATTAGCTCTCTTAAGATGTTCCACTAATAATTTGCAATTGTCCTTGTAAACATATCAAAACGTTGCTCCTCTGAACCAATATACTCCAATTTTTATATCTCCTCTTATCACATGATCCCTTATGAAGTGATATCTAATATTGACATGTTTCATCCTACCTTGTTGAGCTGAATTTTTTGATAGGTCTATAGCACTCTTGTTATCACACATAACTTTTAGGCATTTAGAATTTATAGCATAATCTTCAAGTTGCTGCCTAATCCATAGCAGTCATGCTACACAACTTCCAGTTGCCATGTACTCTGCTTCTGCAGTGTTGAGGGAATAGAAGTTTGCTGCTTGGTGTACCATGAAACAAGACATTATCCAAAGAAATGACATCCACTTGTGGTACTTTTTCTGTCAAGTTTTCCTTTCCCATAATCAACATATGTGTATACTTTTGGTGTTAAGTTTGAGCTGTTTGGATACCACAAACCTCCACTAATAGATTCTTGCAAATAACAGAGAATTCTCTTGATAGTTACTAAGTGAGATACTCTAGGATCAGCTTAATAACGAGCATAATAACATATAGAGTATTGAACAACAAGCTTAATAGCAGTTAAGTAAAGTAGAGAACTAATAATACCTTTGCATAATTTATTGTCTATGGGCTTACAAGTTTCATCCTTACTTAGTATAATATCTGTGCCTATAGGAGTTGACATTGGTTTAGCTTTCTTTATGTCAAACTTTTGCAGGACTTTCTTGACATATTTAGATTAATTGATGAAATTTTGATCATCACTTTACTTGATTTGCTGACCAAGGAAGAAGTTCAATTCTCCCATCATTGACATTTTGAACTCGCTCTTCATTTGCTTGTTGAACTCTTTGCAAATTTCTTCATCAATTGCTCCAAAAACTATATCATCAACATAGATTTAGACTAACAACACATCTTCTTTAGTGCATGATAAAAAGAGTTGTATCTTCCATTCCTCTAACATAACCTTTGCTGAGCAAAAATTTAGTCAGCATTTTATACCAAGCACGAGGTTCTTGCTTCAATCCATATAACGCCCTCTTCAGCTTGTATACATGCTCTGGATGCTATAAATCTTCAAAACCAAGAGGTTGACACACATATACTTCTTCTTGAATGAAACCATTACGGAAAGAACTTTTCACATCCATTTGAAGCATCTTGAAGTTTATATGAGATACAAAAGCTCCGAGAATCCTAATAGTTTTAATTCTTGCTAGTGCATGAGTTTCATCATAATTGATTCTTTCTTCTTGATTATAGCCTTGAGCAATAAGTCTAGCTTTGTTTATGAAAACATTTCCATCTTCATCAAGTTTGTTTTTAAAAACTCACTTGGTTCCAATGATTGATTTGCCTCTTGGTTTTGGTATCATATTCCACACATCATTGTGCTTGAATTGATTTAATTATTCTTGCACTACTATAATTTAGTAGTCATTAAATTCAACATCTTCAAATTTCTTGGGTTCAATCAATGAAATGAATGTTGAATGACTTGTCATTTTGTTGAGTTAGCCTCTTGTATAATAGGATTAGGAACATCATCAATAATTCAATCAATTAGGTGTTTGTGATGAGTTCTAATCTCTCTTGGAAGATTTGAATTTGGAACTTGAATCTCTATACTAGGCTGTTGTTACTGAGTTGGATTGTCAGCGTAAAATTAATTGAGAGATCTTCATTAGCTTTAATTTCCTTGGTATTTGGCTCTTTTAGTGAGTTGGGTAGCACAGAGAGTGGCATGCTTAGTTGATTTCCTACTTCATCTCCATCATTTAATCATCTTCATGCATTGTTAGTTTCATCAAAATCTACATGCATAGACCCTTCCGATAGGCTAGTTCTTTGAAATATATTTTATATGCCATACTGTTTGTTGAGTAACCCAAAAGGATAACATCATCTGTCTTAGAATCAAACTTACCTAGATGCTCCTTGGTATTTAGTATAAAATACCTACAGCTAAATGATCTGAGATGCCCAATCTTGGGCTTCCTCCCTTGCCAGAGTTTATAAGAGGTTTTCTCTATAATTGGCGAATTAAAACTCGACTAAGAATATAACAAGATATGTTAACAACTTCTCTCAAAAAGTACTTTGGTAGATTATTATCTCTCAACATGGATCTTGCCATTTCAACTATAATTCCATTCTTCCTTTCCACAACCCCATTTTGTTGAGGAGTATAAGGAGTAGAGAAATTGTGGTCAATACCATGCACTAAACTAAATTCTTTGAAATGAAAGTTTTCAAATTCACGTCCATGATCACTTTGGATTCTATTCATTTTAATTCAAAGTTCATTCATTATCCGATTACTGAGTTTGATAAAAGACTCAAAGGTTTCATCCGATTATTTTATTGTTAATTGATCTAAATATTTTTCAGATTGCTTACCAAGTTGACATGCTGACCAAAATATATCTTTTCAAAGATAATACTAGGCTAACCCTCAACTAATTGCTTTTTAGACAGCTTAGACAGAAAGTTCAAATTAGCATGACCCAACCTTCTGTGCCAAGGCCATAAACTTTCCTCCTTAGATACAAGACAAACATTATTGGAGCTAGGGGATAAGTCATTCATATAAACATTATTAACTTTAGAAGCATAGAGAATAGTTGAGTCAATCTTACAAACAATCACTAAGCATCCTACTAAGTTAAAATTAACCTTCCTTCCTTTATCACAAAGTAATGTTACACTTAGCAATTTGAACTTTAGTCCATTGATAAGAGAATCCTCTTCAATTGAAGGATTAGCATCCACTATACCATTTCCAACAATCGTGTCTTTCTGGTTATCTCAAAAGCTGACACTTCCATTTATTTTACGCTTTAATGTGATGAACTAATTTTTATCACCTGTCATATTCCTTGAGTAAGTGCTATTCAAATACCACATTCGGATCTCAAGATCACATGCAAAACAGTTAAGTTTTCTTAGGTACCCATGCTTTGGGTTGGGTCCTCCTTTGTTTAGGAGTGTTTATCTTACTCTGATCGTACTCATTATAATAATCATTTTTATGTCTATAGAGCACTATGACATATCCAACTTTCCCATAAAAACCACCCACCATTTTTGGTTTTGACAGGTTCACTTTCTTCTTTGGAAAAATTTTCTTTTCCTTTTTAGAATTATGAGTTTGATTGTTCGAAGTTAAACTATTGGTTGGAAGTAGTTAGCGTACTTCTTTCAAATTTGTTACTTAAACATTTTACTCAGCTAATGGTTAGTGAGCATACTATTATATCCCTCATGATACTGAACATTTTCTTCAAGAAAGCAGACATAAAGAGATAAGGAAGAAGCAGTGTCTTCCAAATCTTCACGTCTCCTCACTAGTACTTTAATTTTCTTATCTGACTTGTGGTTCAGTTTTATTACATAAAAGAGTAACTTAGAAAATTCATTCATGGATAAAGGAAGTTCAAAACATACATCAGTTTGAGCACTTTTCCCTTTGTCTTTCTCAGCGCTTTGGTCAGCATCAAAATTATTGGTCTTATCGCCTGATGTTGAGCATTTTCCATCATTATCTCTAATATCCATTAGACACAGGCTGACAAAAGCTTGTAAATCTTCATCTGATGATGAAGATTCTTCATAATCGCTCCATGTAGCAATGAAAGCTTCATTCTTCTTGCCAAATTTTTTTTGGTATTTTTCCTTCTTGCCTTTAGGACAATTCGATTGGATATGACCTTTTTTTCCATAGCCAAAACACTTGATGTCCTTCATGTGCTCTATCTTCGATCCTTCCTCAATATCCTTCTTATATTGAGCGAATTTCTTCTTGAAATTTCTTCTTATACTTCCCATCATTCTTCATGAATCGTTTGAATTTTCTGGTCAGCAATGTCATTTATTCATCAAAATCTTCTTTTGATGAATCATCTTTAAGAAAAATGGCTCATGATTCTTTTTGTTTTCCTTTACTTTTCTTGGAGTCTTCATCATACTTTCTCAAAGTCATCTCCTGGTTCAGCAAGGTTCTAATAAACTCATCATACTTGTATATCTTCAAGTTTTGAGCTTCTTCAATGGCCCTCTTCTTAGCATCCCACTCCTTGTTGAGACTTTTACAAATCTTTTTTTTATCATTTCTTCTTCAGTGATGTTTTTTTCCAAGTCTTTTCAGTTTGTTGATGATGTTAACGAACTGGGTAAACATACTTTGTACTCATTCACAAGCATCGATATGGAATACTTCATACTCCCTTATCATCATATTGATCTTTGTCTCCTTAAACTAATGTGTACCTTTATAGGTGACCTCTAGCTTTCGCTAAATTTCATGTGTTATCTCACAACTTGATAACCTGTTAAACTTAGAGAAGTGTAATGCACAATGTAAGTAGTTAATGGTTGTTGCATTCTCCTTTAGGAGATTCAGGTTAGCATTGTTATACTCTTCATGTTCGATAGGAACTCTTTGACCATTTCCAAGTTTTATTAAAATTCTTGGGTCATTTTCAATGACTAACCTTGCTAGCATGCTTTGGGACTAGATAAAATTTTTTGTGTGATTTTTCCATAACACGTAGTGTTGGCCATCAAAGAGTGGATGTTTAGTTACAAACATTCAATCTTTAAGGAGTGTTGTTTTCCCCATGACTGGGTACATGGGATGGATTATTGTATGTCATAAGATTTTTTGCTTACAATTGTGAAATCTTAAGTTGAGCACGTACTCTAATACCACTTGTTAATCTTGTAGGATTTGTATAATCAATCAGAGGGGGGTGAATGACTTTGAGTTGATTAACTTGGTTACTTAAAAACTTGATTTTAAGTTAAGTTGGTTCGCATAGACGGATTGAATGTAATGTGAAAAATAGCTTAGTGAAAATTCCAAAACGACACAGTTTAAGTTGGACTCAGTTTTGTTCAAGCTGATACTGATTAAGTTTTACTCAACATGGATAGGTTTTTATCCTGAGTGAAAATAAAGAGAAAAGATGGATGTTATGCTGAGAGATAAAAGCTACAAAGAAAAGGTTAATGAGTAAAGAAATTCAATACCTGATTTTATCCTAGTTCGCACATAGCCTACTCCAGTCCCTGGATTCTTTTTACAAAGCTTTAATCTACTAGTGTTAACTCCTTTAAATATGTAGGGAAGCCTTTGATAGCGGGTGATTATAAGATAGTACTTTTCAAGCTTATCTAACCCTCCAATAGATTTAAGTACCCTTTAAGAAATAACAGAATAGTTTTCACAAATTATGAAATACATTGGTTTCTTTATAGTTTGAGAATTTAGCTTTCTTCTAAGTCTACTTATCTTTATATTACAAACAAATTGGAATTCAGTAATTGCTTATACTTATAGAATTTCGAATGTTGAGATGATGAAAACAGAGATTTCAACTCTAGGAAATTCAAATGATTCACCAAGTTGTAACTGCAGACTATAACTTTTATTCATAAGCAAATAATCTTGAAGTAGCAGTTGCAACTTATTGTCTTAACTTAATCTTCAAATTCTCTTCTCTAGATCATCATTTTCTTCCCATTACGAGACAGACTTGAAATCGTTTAGAGATAATGAATTGCCAATCCATTTAGAGAAATAGATAAGTTTTCACAATTTATTAAAGACATTGGTTTCTTTACAGTTTGAGAATTTAGCTTTCTTCTAAGTTTTCTTATCTTTATATTACAAACAAATTAGAATTTAATGTTTGCTTTTCTCGAAGAATTTCGAATGTTAAGATGATAGAAATAGAGATTTCAGCTCTAAAAAATTCAAATTATTCACCAAGTTGTAACTACAGACTCCAGCTTTTATTTACAGGCAAATAATCCTGAAGTAGCAGTTGCAACTTATCATCTTGACTTTATCTTCTAATTCTCTTCTCTTCAGATCTTCATTTTCTTTCGTAATGAGACACGCTTGAATTAGTTTAGAGATAGCGAATTCGTCCATTGTAATGGGATATTAAACCGTTGGTTAATTACTCGTCAAAGCTTATTGTTTAAGTTGATTTTTATTGATAGAGAGAGTGCGAGATGCAACATGGAGTTCACTCGCTAACTTATAATCCTAACATTTAAGATTTGCACAATGATTCTGAAATGTGGCGAGTTCCCAATTCTTGGACCCTTGTGACTGCACTCCAACATTTTGTATTGGCACCTTTTTACCTTTGGGACCACTCGAATATTCCTTTGTTTTCAGTGCCAAATCCTTTTTTAAACCTGAAACGCATCAAACCATAATATTTTGTTTGACAAAATAAGTTAAAGGCAAGCATCTTCTTATATATGTTAGCACATCAATTAATAAAATAACTTGTGCTGAGTTATCTCCAAATAATCCTGATGCTGAATAGTTTTGCTTTTTATAATAACTCAGCAACAACTAAATACATCCTAAACCATAACTTTATTTTAATCTTAAGTTAGCTTGATAAGTTAGTTTTCCTTAACTAATCTCAAGTTGACAACTTAATCAAGTGTCTACTTAGTACCTAATTAATTTTTTTTATCACGGTTAGTTTGTTAGTCCAAAAATCTTGATACTCTGAAGTATCATTAAGTTGGGTTCAACAAATGGAAATCTAATAGATAGTGTTTTTTAGACAAACTCTTTGCATTTACTTTACAAATATTATATTCTAGTAAGATATTTTTATAAATCTATGAGAAATCCCTTTTTGTGCATTTTAATTGATATTTATGACTCCTTATAGCTATTTAAAAACTTTAACTGGTATTCTGATGTAATTCTAACATATTTTTTGTCAAACATTTTGTATTTACATCACATTAGCTGGAGTCATGTTAGATGTCCATTAAATTATATGAACATGTATTTTACTACGTTTCTACCAGTGTTGTAAAATCTTTGCATAAGCGTTGCCTAATCGGCTATCTAGGTCAATTTTTGAAGCAAGGGAAAAATTTTGATTGAAAAAATTCTCCTGATTTTGGCCCGCCTAACCCAGCCTAGGAAACCGTCTTGCCCAATTTTTAAAACATGAGTTTCCATTAGATTTCTAAATGATTGTATATGATTTAGTCAAATATATGATGCACTTTATCTCAAATCTATTAGAACTTTGTTAGAATTATACATTCTGTGAATTTTTGACCCATGACCTTTTTCTATAAATTACTTGTTAAATTCGTATCACTAATAAAAAAATCAACTTGAACAACAAGAGAAACAACTTCCAACTAAAACAAATTCTTCTTTCTCAGTGTCTTCTTCTACTGTTTCTTCATTGTCATATTAATTTTTTTCTCCCACAAGTTTCAGTACGCCATAGATGGCCTGTCATGACCAGAATGGCTGGTGTTGCATCTAAGTGTTACGATATTTGAAGGAAAAAAGGATTTTTTGAAACACATTTTGAAAAGTGTTGCAATAGATATTTTTGTTGATCAGTTACACTTTCATCGCAATACTTTCAATCTAACCGTTACGAAAACCTTAATGAACAGTGCATAAAATGACGGCGGGAAATCTCCCGCTAAGTATTAAATGGAAATTTTCTATTAAAAATAATAAAAAATATATATAATGTGCAATTATCTCTCCCCTCTCTCATCTCCCTCACTCTAACCCAAAAATTCATAGAAAAAATCCTCAACTCTCTTCATATATTCATTCAATCTTTCATCCACCTTTTCATCAATCGTTTTTGAAATTGAAAATCACAATCTTCCAATTTGGTGATTTCGTCCGGTTTGTGAGGAGTTCAACCATTTTTTCTCTCCATTTGGATCGAGACCTAGGTTGCTGGTGAGTAACAAAAATCTAGGTAAGACTTCTTCCAAATTTGTTGAATCCTTTCCGAAATTAAAACCCACAACTCCCCAGTTGTTGATTTCGTCTCTTTTGTCAAAATTTGTAGGATTTTTCTTCTCAATTTCTACCGAGACCTAGCTGTTGGTGGATTACAAATTATTGGGTGAGTTTTCCCCAAATCCATGTGAATTTTTCATTGAAATTTTGTTTAATGGTTTCATATGCTCTAATATATACTGAAAATCAACTTCAACTTGTTTGATAAATTAGGGTTTACTCATTTGGCCATAGAAATAGAAGGGGGAAGAAGAGTTTCTGGGTTTGGGGTCTACTGGGCTTCTTAATGTATTCACTACTTTCAGTTTTTAATTTTTAAAATCTAGAGTTAGGTATGTAATTGATTATTTAATGCTTGGTCTGTTCATGTGAATGATGTTTGGTCTGTTCCTGTTTTATTCTTAGATACGGTTTCTGCTACTGAAGTTAATTTGTTGCATTATAATTAGTTCTGCTTTAGTCTGAAACTTATGTAAATACTTTAATGTACAATAAGCAGCATATTTTTATGATGGAATCTGAAACTATAATCTCGAATATGAGCTAGTTCTGCTTTAGTCTTTTACATGTGGATGATTGGTTACATTTTTGTGGTTACAACTTTGATCTTTTATAGTGATATGGTTTTTGTGGTTGATTGGTTATATATAATATGGTCGGTTTAACCAAATTTATTATTTTATTAGTGCAAATTTGCTTGATGTTAACTACTATTCAAATCTTGCTATTTTCAACTAAATTGAAGTTTTGTTTAGTATAGTGATTACTCTTAGTTTTTTTGTTTACTTAACAAGGATATGCAAAATATATGTTATTTAGTAACTAAGTAGATAAATAATATGTGATGCGTAGTTAAACTCTAAGATAGCATCATTCTTCACGTTATAGCAATGGCTAATGAAGGGGAAAAATGGATTCATTCTCCGCGTTCTAGTGATGAATATATCACCGGGGTGAATGCATTTTTGGAAAATGCATTTGTAACTTTTGTTGAAGGAACCCAAATGAGGTGTCCTTGCAAATACTGCCGTATTAAAATGACATTCTCGTGATATGATCTTTGATCATCTCATCTGCGATGGACCTTCTCCAACTTATACTTAATTCATATATGATATTTCAATCATAGAGATGTCAACGCCGTCCAAAGTTGACTTACAAACGATGTTGTAAGCCACTTATCGAGATGCTATCAATTGTGATGAAGGGAAGTATAAAGGGGGTAATGTAAATGCACGAAAATTTTATCGGCTTGTTGAGGAGGGAAAACAACCTTTATATCCTGGCTACATTAATGTTTCCACTCTAAGGTTTATTATCAAAATGTACCACATAAAGTGTGAATACGGAATGACTGAAACTTGCTTCACCGCGATTATGGAGTTTCTGAAGCTCGCTTTCCCCCATGCCAACATACCAAAATCTTTTAATCATGCCACGAATACCATCAAGGATTTAGGTATTGACTACGAAAAGATAGATGCATGTCCTAATGATTGCATGTTGTATTGGGGTGTCAATGAAAGTGAGGAAGTTTACAAAATTTGTGGATTATCTAGATGGAAAGTGGTGAAAAATAACGGTGCTGTTATTAATGAAACTGAATGACTGATTCCACATATTCCAGCTAAGGTGATGAGGTATTTTCCACTAAAACCAAGGCTACAAAGGATGTTTTTGTCCAAGGACTTCGCTAAACTTATGACATGGCATGCCGAAGAATGAAATAAAGATGGCAAGCTAAGACATCCAGTTGATGGCGAGGCATGGAAGGCTATGGATGCTAACTTTCCCTTATTTTCTTTAGAAAAACTAAATGTCAGATTGGGTTTAGCATCCGATGGCTTCAATCCTTATCTCACAATGAGTACAACTCATAGCACATGGCCTATTGTGTTGGTCAATTACAATTTGCCACCTTGGATGAGTATGAGAGCAAAGAATCTTATTCTTTCAACACTTATACCTGGTCTAGAATCTCCTAGAAACAACATTGATATCTATATGCAGCCCTTAATCGTGGAGCTGAAAGATTTGTGGGATGCTGGAGTACAAAGATATGATGTTAAGGCTGATGAGACCTTTACATTACGTGCAAGTTTATTATGGACCATTAGTGATTTTCCTGGATTAGCAATGTTATCGGGGTATAGTACAAAAGGTTTCCTAGCTTGTTCACCATGTAATTATGAGACCACTTCAATGCATTTGAAAAGTAGCAAGAAAATGTGTTACATGGGTCATAGGAAATTTCTTGATGAATCACACAAGTATAGGTTTGACAAGAGAAGATTTGATGGAAAAATTGAAATGGGAAAAGCTCCTAGGCCTTTAAGTGGAACTGAAATTGAATTTTTACTAGCCGATTATGACAATGAGTTTGGGAAGAAAAAAAGAAAGCGAAAGGCTAAGGACGATTTACCTTGGAGGAAAATGTCTATATTTTTTGAATTACCTTATTGGAAATATAATTTGCTTAGACATAACTTGGATGTCATGCATATAGAGAAGAATGTTTTTGACAATATAGTAGGCACTTTACTAAATATTAGTGGTAAGACAAAAGACCACTTAAAGGCTTGTCAAGATTTAGAAGATTTGGGCATTCGAAAAGAGTTGCACCCATATCCCACAACTTCTGACACACATTCTCCTGAGTATCCAACAGCCATCTTTAACACGACGAATGATGAGAAAGACATATTCTGTTCTGTTTTGAGCTATGTCAAAGTTCCATACGGATATGCATCTAATATTAGTCGGTGTGTTAACAAGAAAGAGAGGAAACTATCAGGATACAAGAGTCATGATGCTCATTTCATGCTCCAATATTTGCTACAATTTTGTGTGTTGAAATCGTTGAAAGCTGAAGTTGCATTACCTTTGATTAGATTAGGTTCTTTCTATAGAGATATATGCCAAAAAGTTATGGATTTGAGAGGCATTGCAAAGTTACAAGAAGAAATTGTAGAAATACTTTGTGAGTTTAAGGCCACATACCCACCTTCATTCTTTGATGTAATGATTCACTTGCAAATTCATCTTTGTAAAGAACTTGAACTTGGTGGTCTGGAGCATACTCGTTGGATGTTTTCGATTGAGCAATATTTAGATAAACTGAAATCATACGTTCGGAACCGGAGTAAACCAGAAGTATCCATAGCTGAAGGGTATTTGGCTGAAGAAAGTTTGACATTTTGCTCAAGATTTTTTGGTGGAAATGACAACTTGAGGGCATCTTCTGTGTTCAAAAGATCCAACAGTCCTAGTGAAGGGTTTACTTTAGGGACACGGAGAAACAAAGATGGGAAAAAAATACATTTGGATGATGATGTATTTGACAAAGTTCATCGGTACATCTTATTCAATTTCGGGAATAAGGAAATAGAGGCATTAATCAAGTAAGCAATTATAACTCCATTTCTTATTCACATATAAAAGTGTTAGTAAATTAGTATGTCTTATTCTGTTACTCTATTCACATTTGTAGGGAACATCGAATATTGATAGACAATTAAGTCCAATCTAGGAAGTACAAAAGAGAAAGAGAACACTCTATAGAATTCTATAAATGGCTTGAGGAAAAAATAAATAAAATGGATAACCCTTCATTGGAATTGGCAGCATTGGCTAAGGGTCCCAATCGGTTAATTTTGCGATTTAGTGGCTATGCGGTGAATGGATACAGATTCCACACAAAGCAAAGAGATGCTAAGTGTACAACCCAAAATAGTGGAGTCTTTTATTCAACCTTAACGACTATTTTTTCCAGTTCTAAAGATGAAAATCCAATAGCTGCGAATGTCGACTACTATGGAGTAATAGAAGAAATTATTGAACTTGACTATTGGAATGTGCATTCTGTTATTTTGTTAAGGTGTTGCTGGTACCAGGAAGAAAAGTATCGATTTGGTTTCAATCGGGTGAACTTTAACAAGTTGTGCGAAAAAAATGATCCTTTTGTCATGGCTTCGTAAGTTCAACAAGCATTTTATGTTGCTAATCCAATTGAAAAAGGCATGCATTATGTGGTGAAGAAAAATGAAATGGAGTGTCGTAATGAAGTGTAACAAATAGATTATGGACCTAATATTTGATACATTAATAATCGACACTTTTGTACTTATTATGTTTGTAAATAGCTTCAATAATATTTCAAGTATAATAAATTATATGTCAACTTTTACTGTTTGTTCTGATTTGGGATTAAATCTTAGCTTGCTGTTATCATTTTGGACTTTCTTGGTTTCGTTGATTTTTTAAATATTTTTCCTTGATTTTTGCCTTGATTCTGCGTTGTTGTTTTACAAATATTTGTCATTATTTTTCTAATTTAGGTAAATCTTGCATTTTCTAATTTTGTTGTTATTGTTTGACATAGGTACTCATACTTACCAACAACATGTGGCTTACCTTTTACCACCAAGCAAATTCCACAGCAAGGCCTATGTAGGAGGGGCAAAACGTAAAATCGATTCAGTCATCGATCCAGACAGATTTGGACTTTGTGAGTTGGCACAGTTTATCAAAGAGGATCTTGGTTACACTGAAATAGGAGGAGTTTACGTAAGAGGGTAGTCTAGTAGTTGGGAATTTGTAGGCGGTAGTGATAAGAGCATCATTGATTACATTTCAAGGTTTGACGGCCGAGGCATTGTGGAATTATACATTGACATTGTTGTTGATCCATCTATAGAACCATTGCCAAAACTACAGCCACATTTAGAGATGAGACCGAGATTGAACTTTTGTGAAGGTAATAACTTTTTCATTCTACCATTTTTGGTTTTCTATGGTCGTTGTATAATAGTTGTTGGTACACTAGTTTTCTGAAACTTCGATATTAGCTTGCTTCTGAAATTTTGAGATTAAAAAATGATATAGAAATTCTCTATTTTCTATAATTCCAGTAAAATATAATATGTAGTCTGTATAGGCATGATATGTGGTCTGTACTTGACAGATACCGACCAAGTATTAGTTGAAATAGATGGTGAATAATCTGAAATATGACCCCAATTTATCCAAGGCCTTCTTAAATTCCTCAACACTCAGACAATTACCATGGTTTTGTGTCTGCTTGAATCAGTATTTTCCTTATCTGTTCTTCCGTTAGAGCCACACTTGCCTGCTTGCTTTCACTAAATGTATACCCATTTTCACTTGCTTCTGTGTTTTCTTTCTTATTCCAACAACTATAAATGCCACTATTATATAATAAGAATTTGTAGACTACATATTATATTTTACTGGTATATTATTTATTCTGCTTATCTTCTCGTCTGTAAAGAATATGCAATAGCAAGGCTAGTAGTCCACTTGGCTTTTGTATTTATTCTGTGATAACTATGCAGAGTTTGAAAAACTCTGGGGTACATGCTTATACAGACGTTGAAAATATGGTGAAAATAAAATTATTACAGCGACCATATTATATGTAATAGGGTTGTTTGTTGGTTTAGTTTTGTTTATAATTATTTGTTGATTGTCATATTTATAAAAACTTGTGCTCAGACTACATTAACTATGTAATATTAATTTTGTGTTCTGGAACGTCATCGTTTAATCTGAATTCATGTTCTGTTGAGTTCTTTAGCTTAAAACTTAGGTAACTAACATAACTTGTTTCTTTTAAGATTTATGTAATTATGATTCTGTAGTTTCTTAGATATACAGAACAACAAGCTCTAATTAAGCTCTAATTTCTATCTGTCATGTTCTGTTCTGTATATCTTATTTAGCTTCAAACATTTCAGATACGAACATTTAATTTCAGATCAAGTTAGCCATTTTTTCATTGAAGTCCTTCGATTTTTTGCATAGTTTAGTCATTTGGTTGAAGTAAAAAAGCTAAGTACAAGTGCTGATGTAGAAAATATGGAATTGAGAAAAGTTACTGGAATGAAGCGTAAGAAGTATGTGACCATGGCTGCAGTGAAAGCAGCCGGAGAAGTCGGAATTGAGGAAACTAGAGCAAGAAGAATTGTAGAAAATAAGGACCGATTTGCTTCTCTTCAATTGAAAAAGCTGGCTGATGGTTTGAGTGCTCCCGGAGGTAAAACTGCTAAAGACGATACCCAGAATGATGGCAGTGATGATTACAAACCGGCCGATGAAGTGGGACAAGAAAGTGAAGAATCTAATAATCATGCAAAGGTGTTTGCTTTGTGTTCATTTCTTTTTAAATTTGCATAATTTGAACTTTTATAACGTGATATATTATATGTAGGAAAGGGAGAGGTTGTATAAGGAGCGTGCCACAAATCGGCGCTCTACCCGATCGCAATCAAGTTTTTCAAATGCTCTAGTTATGGTGGAGAAGAAACAGGTAATGAACTTGTTATGGCAGTTTACCTTCATTAGTTTTCGTTCATGAATGATTTGTCATCGTTTTTTAGTCTTACTTACAACATGTCTTATTTTATGATTTAGGCGAGTAAAGGGAAGTCTGCAATGACAGGTAACAATGCTATCAAGAAAGCTGCCTCGAAGGTTTTGTTTTCTAATTATGTATATTTGAAACTGAAATAGTTACTGCCATGGAAAATTTAGTATGCCATGGAAAATTTTACAATCAATCTTTTAGTGTATTAGTTGCTGCTTTCGCTTCATTGTTTGATTTTTTAATTTGTTTAAATGCAAGGCAGATGGTGCTGAAAAAATCCCAGCCCGTAGTCCAGCTAGAAATACAAGGTCATAACGACGAAAGTTTTCTGAATTGGTAATATATGAAATTGAAGTTATTGGCAAAATAATTTTGGTGTTGATATCTGAAATTTAATTACTTAACAGTTAAAGGTTAAGTAATTACTTAATTTAAATTTTGTGTTTCAATCAGTCTTTAAAGGTTAAGTACTTCAATGTTGTGTTTTTTTACTGATTGATTAACATAAATTTTTGAAAGGAGAATCATGAGGCAACATCCCAACCAACGCCTAATATTGTTGAGACTCCTGAGGCGATCATTCTAGAGTCTACTGAACAGCCGCAAAGGAAGCTTGGGAATATGTCTGCATATTTAGCTTTACGGGAACGGCAAAAGAAGGGAAAAGAAGTTGCCAATCAACCCCCACCTGAATCTCAACCTGAATCCCAAGGTTATTAAAATTATTAAATATCTTATTCTCTATAGTTTTTGGCAGTTTGTTCCATGTAATTAACTTTGACAATGTTACTTGTTAGAAACAAATGAAGCTGAATTTGAAAGTAATAAAAGAAAAGGGAGAGGCAAAACTAAGATGGATAACATACATGCAAGGAAAGAGAGAAAGATAATAACGGTCAATGACAAGTTCTAACCTGTTTTCGATGATAAAAAAACTCATTTCACAATTCAGCTTGTTCTTAGGAACCTTAGGTAGGGAATATGTGGCCATCAATCATGTAAGTTAGCACAAGGTTCCCGATAAGGAACTTCTATGGGGATATGTGAAGGTTAGTATTTTTTGTGGGGATAAGCTTGTTCTTTAGAGTTTTATTTTCACTTATATGTTATATATATTACCCTGAAACTTGTAAATATTTTAGGCAAA
>CATIWQ010705062.1:0-14000 GCA_949673415.1 Euphorbia schlechtendalii
TTGTTTAATGTTTTGAAATAGCCATTACTCATGTAGATTTGCTTTATAATCAATAAATTTATTTTAAAATTCATGTTTTTTAGTATTTTATATAAGAATGAAATAATATGTACGAAATTTTATATTTTTCATATCTATGAAGATACCCCTAAATTTTTATTATTTAGGCGTTTCCCCACGGTTTCCGAACCTATATTTTTTAGAAAGGGCGTTTTCCTGTTTCCGTTTCCATGTCGGTTTCCGTTTCCGTGCTACATAGGTTGAAACCATTTTGTTTATTAAAAAAAAATCTTGAATGATCACTGATTTTCTCTATCTTTGCAAAGACAAGGAACGTTGATACAGAGCAAAAGTTGGGCCAATTTCCATCATTTGTTTCTTCGGTAGTTGAAAGGATTTCTGCATTTCCAGATCTTGGACCTTCTGCGAGTGTAGTTCTTGACCAACTTACTGTAAGTGGTAATCCCATCTCTTCATCATGTTGTTTTCACAGGGATTCTCTTCGTTTTGGCTCAAACGATGCTTTTCTATGTATGATAAACTGGAGAAATTGTTTATCTTTTGTACGGAGAACCAAAAAAAGTTAATTCGACAACAATATTATGTATTCTTATGTTTAGCATTTGAGGCTGAAAATCAGTAATCATGTAACAGGTAAATGAGTACCCACGTGGGGTTGGTTTGTCCCCGCACATTGACACCCATTCGGCATTTGAGGGTTTAATTTTTAGCCTTTCATTAGCAGGGCCTTGCATTATGGAGTTCAGGAGATATTCAGATGAGCCATTGAATCAGAAATCTGCGCCCAATAATGTTGAAACTCTTGACAACGGCACGCTTCTAACAAGGAGGGCTATTTATCTACCGCCACGGTCTTTGCTTTTGTTATCTGGGGAAGCCCGTTATGCCTGGCAACATTACATTCCGCACCATAAGGTATGCCATTTTTTTTATCACGGGTTTCCATCTTTCTCGATGTGTTATTATTTTTCCTTGACAAGTTCAACTATATAATGCATTTATAAGCCTGCTATATGAAAATGATAAGAAACTATGAGGTTGATTCAGATTTACGTGGAAAGATGTTTAATAGATGCAACTAATTAGTTGGGATTAGTGTTAAATGCTTATGTTATATAGTCCTTGCATCTGAAGATTGTTGATGCTTATATACAGATTGATATGGTGAATGATAATGTGGTGAGAAGGGGTTCAAGAAGGGTATCTTTTACATTTCGTAAGGTATGCTTCATTTAAGTTTCAATGTAATTTAATTATGGATATGTATTCAGTTTGTTTTCATTCACCTTGCAGGTAAGGAAAGGTCCTTGCCAATGTGAATATCCCGAATATTGCGATTCCCAAAGTTAAGACTCTTTTCAGTATGTATCAATTTACTCCTGAATGTCGAAAATTTATTTCGACAGGCATCATTAAATTTATAACTAATTTTAAGTCCAAGAAGAAGAAAGCAGGGCCTAAGAGGTCATCATCGGACACTTTTAGAATGATTGGCTGTTGGTTCAGTGATACTATTATGAGTTCAATCTCATGTCTTCCAAATAGACATTACTTGCTAAAATAATTTACTTCAAAATAATATAGTTATAATAACAGCTAAATTGAAAAATAATAATTAAACGTGACGGAAATATGGAAATAAGCAAATATACATTACTTGCTAAAATAATTTACTTCAAAATATTGTTCATACATCTAGTACCATTAGTGTTAACAGATTGAAGTATTTATTTCATCTTAATTCCTTAGAAAGGAGAAATTCCTGGCCCTCGCAATTATTGTGCAAAGTCAACCTTAATTATGTCTTCTCATCAAACACTGCAGACGAAAACAGTATATGCCGGCCCGTAATTAGTTAACTATGAAATGGTTTGAAATTGTAAAAAACGCTACACTGAATTGAACTTTGTTCAACACCGTAACATAATCGTCCTCTCAACACAACTACTGACACTGACATGATAAACATCTAATGGCCTGTTACTATGATTGGAGTTCTGAACATTAAAAGATTAAACTTGTGAGAAATTAACTTACGTAGAGCAATCCAAGTCGGGAGTAACATTAGGAAGGGAAACACCAACTCCGCAACTAGGAGTAAGTGAAGGGAAAAGAGAGTAATCAACTTCCGGGAAATTGATAATATTATCCTTAACACATTGACAAACACTCCTGCGAGAAATTCGATACCGTTACAACATTCATTAGAAGGGGTACTCTGAGTTTTAGACAAGTAAGAAATGCATGAGTCAACTAGAGCCACCACTTCATTGCAAGGAGGCAACGGATCAATTGCACTTGATCCAGCAATTAGCAAAACCAATAGAGTAATTATCGCTGCAATCCTCATTTTATATTAATTTTTCTTTTCTTTTTGTGTAATGGTTGAGTGACATGTTGAGAATAAATTATGCATATTTATCAACTATGAGTTCTATTAGTTTGATATTATATTAAAACAGGTGTTAATCTCATGTACATGGCTTTTTGGTTTTCTTTGTTCCTTGCCTTTTTTTTTTTTGGCTATTACAAGCTTTTTTAAGAGTATTTTATTAAAGACTGCATGGGCACAAGCTTTTCGTATTTCATGACTTCCTTGCATTATATTTATTTAATTATTTTCTTGTTGTATATTATAATAGTTGTACTGCTATTATGTGTATACTTATTATAATTACTGAATTCTATTATGGTTGATAATCAAATAATTTATTCAATTAATAATTAATGCTATTACAAAGCAAAAAAAAATAATGTAAAAAATTTTAGTTCAGTTAGCTATGACTTTTGTTTCATAATTAATATAAACATAACTGTTTGCAATTGTTATTGGTTTTTATTCAACATGAGTTGATGTATATGTTAGTGAATATTTTTCATACATAGAATGATTATTAAAATAAGGGTAAATAATGATAACCTCCCTTATGTTTGCATTAACATACTATCACCTCCATGAGTCTTGTCAAATAATTTATACCTCCTCAAGTTTTGTATTCATCAAACTATAACCTCCCTCCGTTAACTTTTATAACATTTCCATCCAAATAATTTTTTATTTGAAAAAATTACCCTTATATTTTTGTTTGTTCATTTATCTTTTTTTCTCACATATTAGAAAAAATGAGCAATTTTTTGTGAAAAACCCCGAGAATGAGTTGTTTAGTCAAACATTAAAAATTAATTTTCTTTAGTTCCCCAAATTACACTAATTCTCAAATAACTCAAATAATATAAGAAAATCCTCATAGTGTCCAATTAAAACTGCAGTAGACTTACAATAAAAAAAATGAGAAAGGGTTGATCAATACATCATAAGTGAGTAAGAAAAGTTTATTTTTGAGCTAAAGGCTAGCAAAAAAAGTTAATATTGTTATAAAAGATATCTTCGTCTATATGTTTACTTAATTTAAGCATTAGGTTAGTGTTTTAATTAGTTATTGATAGATGCATTTATATTTGTAATAATATATTTTGTAGACAATGTTCATCTAATTTTTTTTAGATAAATAAATTTGATTAAACGTAAAGTTTTATTTATTAACAATCAAGTAAAGGAAATTAGTAAAATAAAAATTAACAACTAGAAAATTGATTTCAATTTTTTTTCAAGAAATAACTTATTTTTCCGGAACAACTTCAATTTATAGATTTTGAATGAAAATATTTAAGAAAAATAAGATCAAAGGACAAACAAAAAAATAAGGGTAATATAGTAAAATTGAAAGTGATTTGAATAGAAAAAATCTAAAAGATGATGGAGGGATATCATAGTTGGATGGAGGTAAAGCATAAGAAGTTGTAAATTATATTGACAAATGCAAATGTTTACTTCAATTTCAAAATGTTTAAGAGGGATAAGGCCCAAATTTAATATAAGCTCCTTCATTTTACTGGGCTATATGTTAAAAAAAGGCAAGATTGATGGAGAAATCATAATAGCCACATGGTCTTTCAAAACTTTTCCACGTGTCTCGGACACTACTTTTTTTTATCAGGGCATCTTCAATTTATTGTTTATGACTTTATTGTAATTCGCTTTTCGACACGTACGAAGTAAAAAAATACTTCTAAGTTAACTAATTTGTTATCATTTGATTTTTTTTAAAAGAAAATTAAATCTAAATAGATAATATATTACGTCCTCTTTAAATTATATCATTTATATGTGAAATAATTACCATTTCATTAGTTACATTTCTATTTAACATGTTATATAGACGTGAAATTCACAATTTATTAAAATTGCTCTTACTTTATATTATTTTAATAATTTTGAGACATAAGAAGGTGAATGATCCTTAAATATTCAGTATTTATTATAACATTTTGAAAGATGATCCCCACACGTTATATCTTTATTTAAGTGATTGAAAAAGGTTGGAAAATTTAATGATAGATATAAAATAAGATTAAAGAAAAGTATTTCCAGACAGTAATAAATCAAATCACTTTTTTTCTTGTCTCATCCTGATATAATTGCATTAGGCTAAAGGTCCTTGCTGCACCTTGATTTTGACAAAATCTTTCAATTTTTAAGGCTTCGTAGTTTTTTAATTTTCAAAAACTCAACTTGTAAACCGATGTGGTTTACGTGAGGTTTGACATATATTAAGTGGAACTGTTGATGTTGGTGTTTCTCTATTACTAATTAAAGATGCTTTATGTTTACTTTCTCAACACACTCACTTATAATTTTTAAAAAATAAAGCGGTGACTACGACATGAATTTCCCGGATAATTCTGAAATCGCGAATAACACTTTCAGATTGAAATTTATTTGGTCGGTTCATCAAACTTTCGGTCAGATAAAATCAGAAAATATATTTAGAACTAGAATTCGATGTTTGTTGTGAAAAATACAAATGAATTTTTCTGTTTAATGACCAATTTCGTTTTTGGTGAAATAAATAACTAAAATGTTAATAGATCTGTTGTTTCGAGTAGCTGCCATGTCTAAAGGACATGTTTTTTCAGGTTTTAGTTGTGTCCAATTGACACACTGTTTCGGTCCAAAAATTCATTTTTCTGATGAATTTTCCAAAGGATATGTTTGTTCAGGAATAAAAAATTTTCGAGCTGACCTAGCAATTCGACCCCAACCCGGGGCACTGCCCCAGGACCCCGCCAGGGGTTGCCGCCCCTCGACATTGCCGAGGGACGCTGCTCCGGACTCCCCAAATCGTAATCGTACTAGAACAAGTGCGCATTCCGCACTCTCCTAACTTGTTCGATGAAACGTTACGATCGCATTGGTTACATCAATCAATCCAATTACATTAAAATAATAACATACATGTACGGTTTCTACTATTTGGTCTATTGTACCAGATCACCAGTCTTAAACTGTGTACAAGTGTGATTTTCCAACCTCTTTCTATCACTTAAATGAGCTATGTGTTATAAAAGTTTACCCGTTAATGAATTGTTGGTGAACAAAATTTTTTGGTTCGGTTTGTAATTAAATCAAGCTTAAACAAATCAAAGTTGGACTTAAAAGCTCGTGAACAAATACGATTAAAAGTTGGCGAAGAAGTCCATTGACTTACTCATCAAAAAACGGTGAACTAGATTCATTATCTATTTTAAATATTAGAAATAACAATTTAAACATGAATAAAATATTGAAATATTTATAGTTTTAATTCATATATTTATCATTTTAATGTAAATTTTATTGATGAATGTTCAATTATTGTGTAGTATAAATGTGTAAATCTTTAATATTATATATACACTGTTTAATATAATAAAGTAATATTATTAGTTTTGTCTTCGCAACAAATAGATGAGTTCTTAATGAATAGATAAAAAAGTTGCTAACACACTAGTAAACAAGTTATTCTCAAACTAACGAATTACTAAATGAACTAAGCATGAATTTGAACTCAAATAAAACTCAAAGGTTTGAACTTGTTAAATATTTAATAAATAAACATGAACTAATTTTTAATCGGCTTGATAATTAATTTACATCCGTGTGTGCTTGTTCCTATATCTTCTATTGCTTAAATAAATTGTAATTTGATAAACTTAAAAAATACAAGTAAAACGTATTAAAATAAGACACTACTATTGAATTGAGACTTTTGAAAAGTTAAAGTTCAGTTTGGATTTTTTTCACCTAACTTCGTGTAAGTCAAAGATTTAACTTATTAACATAAATGGTTTTCAAAAAAAAAAAAAAACTTATTAACATAAATCTATTTAATTATATAGGTACAACTAATCAAATATGTAAAATAAACTAAATAGTGGGCGACTTTTAGGACCTAAATAATTAGACCCTACAATTGAAAGGATGCGGCTATTGCTATTGGCAGAGTATAGTACAAACTAGAAATTGCACAAATAATATGGATTTGTTCAAGGTTACGGTTAATTTGGAGATATAGAGTTGAAATTTTAATCCAGGTTGAATAAAATTCATCATAAATTTGTATAATTGGTTACCAGCTGATGCAATGAAAAACAATAAATTACTCAAATAATAATAATAATAATAATAATATAATTACAGATATTGAAATTGAAAACTGAAAAGAAAATGTAGATAGTGCTGAAGAAAGATAAAAGGGCATCACCGACACGAAGCTTCTTTATATATTTTTAAACACATATTAAAGCCTCAACTTCTAAAATATTTGCAATTGTCTTTATAATATTATTCCCAAATTATTTTTCGTAATATGTATCAAATATAGCACGAGACATGAATTTATAAACACATGGAATTCAATAATAGCTATTCATTAACTATTTCACGACTATATAAATAGTATAATTTCAATTAATTGACTAAACATCAAAACATATTCTTTATATTCTAATCCATATTGAATCTATACTCGAATAAGTATTGAATTGGATCTAATTTTATAAAAATAATGAAAAAGATTAAGATGTTCGTGGATATACCCACGAATAAACTCGTTGCGAGGTTTATGAACATGATCGGAAAAATTAATTTTATACTTATAATGTAATTTATAAGTATATCATGAAAAATAAATATGTACATGTACATGTAGTATAAAATTTAAATATTTTAAAAGATAAAAAAATGTTTTAAATACATAAAATTTTGATTCGTGAAGTTAAGACATTCAAACACGGCTTAAGTTTGTTAAAAAATTAAATTATACCCGGTTTAAGTTCGGCTAAGCTCGATTTGAACAAAATCGAGCTAAGCTCAAGCACACTCGTGCTCGATTTAACTAAACTCAAGTGTAGCAAAGCTCGGTTCGGTTCATTTACAACAATGCGCAAATTCTCATTAGCCATCAGCTAAAGTATAATACAACTCCTATATATTCTAACAACAAATTCGTTCAATACTTGTACTGTACAAATGTTGGACCTGACTGATTTCAAGGTACGTATAATTTTTGTATACTTTATAATTTACATTTAACTGTTTTTCCACCACCAAATGTCTTGAATGAGTCTCATTCATGGGTGTCATTTTTAAATCAGGCCCACATTTGAATTAATCCTGTCGTTAATTTGCATATGCCCGGAGGAAAGAAAGGAAATCTATCCAAAAGAAAAATCTGACTGTTGTGAACGCTGTCTCTATTATCTTCACCAGCTAGATACCAAAAGCTATGCAGCGACCCCACACGTTTTATTTCTTAACAAAACGACACCGTCTGCTGGAGATTAATTTTAAAATATTTTACATATTATAAAATTAGAGTACTAAAACCAATTGTCTAAATTCATTTCACATATTTGTACCATATGGCAACTTTTAACTCTTTATTCCAAAACCAGTTATTCACTTTATTTGTTCTTTCTTTAATTTTCTGTAGTATTTTTTATTGTACAATCAGTTTGTTTGTTTGTCCCTATATCGTTACATTATACCATATTGAAATAACATTAAAAAGATTTACAAATTTCAACGAGATATAGTATAAGTTATTATTACGGAACAGAAATTGTCTCCCATCTATCATAAAAAAAATTATGGTTTTCAAATCCGGACCGGTCATCGAACCGGTGAAGAGGGTGGTTCATGGATTTAAAGTTCAACCTGATTAAATGGTGATCGAACCGGATTTTGTAAAAATTGAAAAAATATTATTTAAATAAGATATGGTAAAATTTATTTACACGATACACTAAATAAATAAAGTAAATACTTAATTTAAAACTAAGTAAAACTTTTATATAGATACTATAAAAGAAATATAATATAAATGTGTATCAAATAAGTGTTGTAGTTGAGTGGTAGGTATAATAGATAACAAGTTGAAGGTCTTGAGTTCGATTCCTGCCTATTACAAAAAATTTAAAAAACATCATTTTTAACAAGAATAAGTGAACCGACAGGTTGGAGCAATTGGTTTCCGATTCAACCGGTCAACATCCGGTCTTTGACCAAACATTGAACCGAGTGAAAACTGACCGGATCAGTGACCGATTCCGATCAGACCTGGTCCGACCGGGCGGTCCGGTTCGGTTTTCAAAACCATGAAAAAAACTCTACAACTTTTGAGTTTCACCTTCCGCTGGCCACACAACCTGTGACTTAAAATGATATGTGCTTGTAAAATATTACTAGTCTAGGTTGACAAAATTAATTTCCGAACACGATGTGAAAGGTAGTTCTATCAAATTTTAGTAGATTACATTTCTTGTGAGGTTACCTTTATAATAATTTTTAAATACAATGTATTTATATATAGGTAATGTAGATGGTATGCCATAATCACTGGCGGTCCTATGCTTATATCTCACTCGCTTCGCATGAAATTTATATTAAGGGAAATGATAGAAAATTTAAAAAGATATGCTAGCTGTCAATTTATTTTTTATTAAAAATAAATTATAGATATAAGGGAAATTTCAATGTTAAATTTTCAACTTTATATTAAGATCCCGTCATCCTTATCAACTTCTGTAACCTAAATTGAATTTAATTGAGTTGAAATGAACTTAACCGAATTTAATGGATCTAAAGTGAATTTAACCGAACTTAACTTAATGAACTTGATCTTAATTAAACTTAACAATAATACATTAATTATTAAAGTAATATTAAAAAACTAATAAATATTAAAAATTAATAAATTATTAATAAAAATAATGATATAAATAACAACATGTATGAAATAATATATAAACTAATTTTAATAACATTAATAATAAAAAAATATTATAATACGTGAAATCATATAATTAAAAATTTATTATATGATAAATAAAAATTGTTATATTATATTGTAGTTTGGATCAAAGTTATCACTTATTATTGAATCACAAATAATAAATTTTTTAATTAAAAACAATTTTCTTGTTATTATCTCATGTTAAATTTTCTAATTAATCAATACTATGATTATAATTTAAAAATTATTATATTTATAGTAATAGTAATTATTACTACTTACAAGTATTCATACTAATATTTATAATAATTGTTAACTACATTGATTAATGTTTTTTTTAATATTTTTATTTTCATTGTTATTGATTATTATTATTATTATTATTGATTTTTATCAAAGTATTAATTATAATAATTTTTAAAATTATAATTAATGGATCTGAACTAAATTTAATGGACCTTAATTGAACAGAACTTAACTTAACTTAACTGATCTTAATGGATCTGAACTAAATTTAACTGAACTGAATTAAATTGAAGGTGAAGAACAGATTCTCAAACACATACAATGATTCACCGCAATACACCAAAAATTACAGTTTTGTTTTGATGAAATAGTATAAAAATTAGCAATATTGGTGCATGGTAAATGAATAAAAGAAGGGAAATATAATATATGACTCGTTTGGTTGGTGAAATGGATATTCAGTCGAATAGATTAAAAACAAATAATAAAATGAAGTATTTACCTGGAACCTGTCATCGAGGTGGAATAATTATTCATAGCTATCATACAACTCATGAAAATACAATTACTTCTCGGAGAAATAATTATTCCATGAGTTGTAAAATAGTTAGTATTAATTATTTCATCCTGAAGTTGAGTTCGAGACGAATACTTCATATTTTTTCACTTTTTTCTTTCATTTTTCTCCCATTCCACGGAATAGTCATTCCGCCAATCAAATGAGACTATAGTTTATTGTATTACATGTAATTGAATTGGATAAATAAAGTAAAAATATAGCTTGTTTTATATTCTTAAACTAGAATGTTAATCGGTAGAAGTATAACATGGATATTTTCAATAATAATTTAACCTAAATGTAGCTGGACTTTATAATTATTGGTAATTAGGTATTTGGAAACTTTGTATATTTTAATATTCCAATATAATTCCTCTTATGATAATTTTGTGTTAAAGAAAATTAATTATATATATATTGTGCTCATTAACTTTTTTAATGAACTTTCCATACCTATTTATTCTTCCAAATCTAAGAAAATCTTTGCTATTAACTGAAGAGAAATATTATTTCCATATCTTTTCATTTGTAAAAGAACACTATTTTTCAAGCGCTGGTTTTATTCCGTGTCTGAATTTTTTTGGCCTCCATATATAAGGCGGTTTCATCTTTTTTGACCGTACCAGGCTACGCGTCCAATAGTTGTCTGTGGGTTAATAAATGACCAAGAATAATTAACGGTAGGTATGTGTATAATATAATAAATAGTAAATGATAACGTCAAACAGTTGACAGACAGAGAAAGGTAAGAAAGTCATAGGAAGGCCTGGCATTTGTCCGAAATCTCACATGCGCCTTTACTAATCTCTATATATTCCTATTCTTCTTCCCTCTTTAACTCCTATTCTCTCTTCTGCTGCATTCTTTTCTCGAAATAAACTCGCTCCTTTTCAGTTCTGCTTATTTAATTTGCTGCAGTCACCATAAAAACATGGAGGATTCAATATTAGGGAAATGGTGTTTGAGTGTTATAGCTTGTATGGTAATAATAGTAGCCACTACTGCCCAAGCTGGGAGCATCCCCATTACTATTGTTGAGACTGCCAAGTCTACTGGAGCTGGTTATTTACCATCTCACTTCTTCTTCAGTTTCGTTTCTATTTCCACATATGTATAACTAATTAATGGAATTCCTGTGTTGCGTTTTGGTTTTTGTGCAGTTTGTTTGGATGGAAGCGCCCCAGCTTACCACCTTGAAAAGGGGTCTGGTTCTGGGATTGACAACTGGCTGGTTCACATGGAGGTCTGTTTTTCTTTTATTTTGACTTGCATAAAATTGATAAAAGTTTTGGGGTACTAACGTAAAATCGAAATTACTGAACAGGGAGGAGGATGGTGTGATGATATAGAGAGCTGTGTTGAAAGAAGAGACACATACAAAGGTTCATCTTCCAAAATGGAAAAAACTATGGGTTTCTCTGGCATTCTTGGCAGCAAGCAATCTGCTAATCCTGGTACTTCTTCGTTTTTAAAAAACCTGTTGGGTCTTTTTGTTTATTTAGATCCACTTAATTAATCGAATTAAAATGCAGACTTTTACAACTGGAATCGAATTAAGATCAAGTACTGTGATGGCTCTTCCTTTACTGGTGATGTTGAAGCTGTTGATCCAGTAAGCTTCCCATTAATCCTTTTTTTTTATTTGCTTACGTACTTAATCAAATTAATTAATGAAATTAATCCTCAATTTTTTTTTTGTATCAGAAAACAAACCTTCATTTCAGGGGAGAGAGGGTCTGGCAAGCTGTTATTAATGAGCTGTTAGCTAAAGGCATGAAATCTGCTAAAAATGTATGCTTTCTTTTTATTTATCTAACTAAAACTATATTTTAATATTTGGTTTTGTGGATTAATCATCAATCATTTTGTTTGTGGATCATAAAATAGGCAATTCTGTCAGGGTGTTCAGCTGGTGGATTGGCATCGATATTACATTGTGATAAATTTAAGGCCCTCTTACCTCCATCTGCTAATGTTAAATGTGTATCTGATGCTGGTTATTTCATTCATGGGTAATTTAATTAGCTACACACTAATCCGAAATAACAACCTATCAGCCTATGTTTTTCTACAACGTTAAAACTAATACTGGTATTGTTGAGTCTCACAGGATGGATGTGGCAAAAGGATTTGAAATTGCAAATTTCTTTGGCCGAGTCGTCGCATTACATGTAACTTCACTGACGTCTGCTTTTACTCCATTTAAAAAAGTATTGAATTCATTGATTAAACACTTTATGCAGGGATCAGCAAAGACTCTGCCTCAATCCTGTACTTCTGTAAACAAGCCGGAATTGGTAACTATATTTGATTGTATTTTTACAAAGTAAATTAAAATATATTTTGGAATTTATTTTTGTTGGTAAATCTTTGTTTCAGTGTTTCTTCCCACAATATGTAGCTCAGAATATGCAAACACCGCTTTTCGTCCTGAATTCTGCCTACGATTCCTGGCAGGTTCGCGAAATTGGAATCGTGTCTATGCGTTGCAAAATATTTGGATTAAATTTGTTGATTCTGCTTGGTCTAATCATGTCCAGATTAAGAATATAATGGCACCAAGTGCTGTTGATAAAAAAGGATCATGGAAAGCTTGCAAGCTTGATCTGAACAAATGCCCTCCAGAACAACTCCAAACTGTTCAAGGTCACTTTCGTGATCTCAATCCACCTTTTGGTTTATTGGGTTCATAGTTGTAACGGCTGGTTCGGGTTAAATACAGGTTACAGGGACCAGTTTATAAAAGCAATAAACAGTGGAGCAGGAAGCAAACCAGGAAATGGATATTTCATAAATTCATGCTATGCACATTGCCAATCTGGATCTGCAGCTGTTTGGTTGGCTGATAAGTCTCCTGTTGTTAATGACACGGTAATTTTTATTTTTTTTTTTCTTAAAGCCATTTTTGTCTATAATAGTGAGTTTTTATAATGGGTTGAACAAATAATGTGCAGAAAATTGGAAAGGCGATTGGAGATTGGTTTTATGATCGAGTTGTAACGCGGAAGATCGATTGCCCATACCCTTGCAACCCAACTTGTGTCAAAATTGATTCCGATTCTTAAATTCTTAACCGATTAGTTTGGATTTGAATTTTCTTCAACAACTGCCAGAGAAGTTACAAAATCTATTTCTTTGTTGGGAATTAATTTCTATTTAATTTGAAACTCTGTAGTATTTGTTGTTCTGCAGAATTGTATAATAATTAATAAAGTCTGCTTTACTGTCACCCAATAACATTGAGTTTAGATTTTTTTTAATCCAATTTTAATACAATTATTTATCTTTTTCAATGCATAGATATGGATTGAGTTCAATTCCTAAATATGATATTGAGAAATTAATATTATTGATATAAGTAGCTTGTAATTAATTTAGATTAACCAAGACATTCGCCGCTCAAAAAATAACATTAAATCCATCTATTTAAATAGGGTAAATTTGTTTTTTTAATGTTTAGAACAAAATCTTCATCACTTATATCTCCCATCATCGTTGAATCAGTAACGTGATAATTGATTTAATGATGATAAGAAATAAAATGAAATTTACTTTTGTTAAAAATAAAATCTTCGTACCTAACATTCTTGATCGGAGTTCAAACTTAAAATATTCTATATTTAGTTATCTTATCCAATAAACGGAGTCGGATACTTAAGAGTTAAGAGTTTGGAAATCCAACACTGAATTTGTAAGATAAATGGGTCATCATTTTAAATATAGATGGCCCTGAACTCAAGTAGAAGTTAACTTTTACTCGAATAAAGCATACCCGTCCCCATTAAGGATGGCAACTGGCGGGATTGGATCCGGCCCGGATCCGTTTTCATATATTGGATCCGGATCCGATCCGGATCCGGCGGGTCTATAATTTACGGATCCAGATCTGGATTCGACGGATCCGGGTTCAAAACGGATCCATGTAATTAACATCAAATTCTTAGTTTCAGCTTCTATACTTGTACATTTCACCTTATTTTAAATAGTTTACATGCTCATTTAATTATGTTCATGCAATTGGATTTACGTGGATATCAAATAATATTAATTATCCAATA
>CATIWQ010705100.1:0-10505 GCA_949673415.1 Euphorbia schlechtendalii
ATTTTTTCACACCAAATCATATTTTCCTTCATAATTCAGTGTTGCTACAGTATACATATTTTCAACCATTCACTCTAAATTTTTACACCAAACTAAAATATTATTATTTTATTACTTTCTACCTAACTTTTATTATTATTAAATTCCATTATACCTACATACATATATATATAAAAATTAACATACCACTTACAAATTAAAATATAAATATTTACATATTTATTTCTATAAACCATTTTACAATATTATAAAATTTAAAAAAAATTAATTTAATAAAAATAAAAAATAATATTATAAATAATAGATATTAAAAAACACAACAAACTAACATAAATATATCATTGAAATACATAAAAATACAACAATTTGACACTAAAACATAATTATAAATATAAAGGTACAACAAAAACAAAATTAAATTTACAATACCATATTTACAAAATTATTAAATA
Source organism: Euphorbia schlechtendalii (assembly GCA_949673415.1). Classification (NCBI taxonomy): domain Eukaryota; kingdom Viridiplantae; phylum Streptophyta; class Magnoliopsida; order Malpighiales; family Euphorbiaceae; genus Euphorbia; species Euphorbia schlechtendalii. Next base: position 453 of record CATIWQ010705100.1, read on the forward strand.
AATTAATAATTAAATAACACAAAATAACACCTACAAAATTATAACAAATTATATTACACTTTTGTTTGTTAATAGAAAACATTTACAAAATAAAACAATAATTAAATAAATATATAAAATAAAACTAACAAAAACAAGAAAAAAATATTATAAAATTATTTGGTGCTACTATAGTAGCACGCCAATAATGGCGTGCTACTATAGCAGCACTAATTTTTTGTGCTGAGAATTGGCGCTCCAATTCTCCTCCAACCCCACATTTAGCTTGGGGTTGGAGTTGCACTAAATGGGAAATGCAGTGTGCTTGTTTTGTTGGGCAAAGCCATCTTCAAGCCTTTCATATTTCCGATTTTTATTCATTAACCTCTTAAGCTGTTTAATTTAGCATATTCAACTCTTGAGTTTGGGGGCTATGTTAGGTCTAACATCTAAAAATTATTTTAGGCCTGGGCGTATTTCAATTTAAACTGGATTGTCGAACCAAATTGAACTAAACAACGTTCCTCGGTTCGGTCATTTAATATTTCAATTTTTATTAATTGAAATTCGATATTCAATCCGGTTCATTTTCGAAAGAGAAATTGTAAAAAATGACCTATTTTACCAACTGACTTTCTGTCCAAGTAAATTAATTCAAAATTTTTTTAGTGCGCTCCTTTCTCCCTCATTATCTCTGCACGTGCTTTTTAACTAAATGCTTCACATCCATCATAACTGACTATTTACTCTCTCCATTCTCTACTGATTTCCTTGCTTCTCTTTTGTGATTTTTTGCTTCTGATTTCTGTTTATTTCTCTTCGCTTTGCAGCATTTTGAAGTTCTAACATATTCTCAACTTCTTGTTCGTCATTTTTCTACTACATACGGTTTGTTTTTTAATTTTGAATCTTCTGTTAATTGGTTTCTTCTACCTACCTTTTGTTTTCTCCTTGTTCTTTCATTTTTTTCACCATTTTTTGTTCTTGTTCATTATAGTTGTGACACCTAAGAAAGTTTTGTCTCAGAAGAAAAGTCTTGTTGTTCCAAAGAAGGCTTCGAAGGCTGCGAAGTCTACTTCGAATGCTGGTCTATCAAAAGAAATGGAGAAATCACCCAAATTTGAGGTATTGTTTTTCATTATTGAAATTGTATTTTGTTTGTTTTTTGGTTTTGAAATTTGATCGATCTAGTCGTTTTATAGATCTGGTATATATCTGGTAATAATTTGGTATTATATATATTACAAGTGAGTATCTGGTATTTATTTGGTTTTCTAGATGGTATCTCTATAGTTTTTAATTTGTTTTTGTAAATTTTTTGTAAATATCTGGTAGTGATCTGGTTTTTGTTCTAGTTTTTATGTTTTTGAATAGTTTTTTAGGTAATAATTTGGTATTATATATGTTACAAGTGAGTATCTAATATTTATTTGGTATCTAGCTGGTATCTCTCTAGTTTTTAACCTATTTTTGTAAACTTCTTGTAAATATCTAGTAGTAATCTGGTATTTTTCTAGTATTTATGTTTTTTAATAGGTTTTTCTGGTAATAATTTGGTATTATATATGGTGTAACTGAGTATTTGGTATTTATCTTGTATCTAGCTGGTATCTCTCTAATTTTTAACTTGTTTTTGTAAATTTCTTGTAAATATCTAGTAGTGTTCTGGTATTTTTTAGTATTTATGTTTTTGAATAGTTTTTTCTTTTTTAATATCTGGTAATGATCTGGTATTTGATATGTCTTAAGTGAATATCTGGTCTCTATTTAGTAATGATCTGGTATTTGATATGTATTAAGTGAAAATCTAGTATCTATCTGGTAGATATCTGGTATCTTTCTAGTATTTATCTTGTTTTGATTTTAAGTCATTAGAACTCGAAAAAAAACTAGGAAGTGTTCTAACTGGTAGAGATCTTGTAGGAACCTAGTATTTGAACATTTTCAGAACTGGTAGGTAACTGTTATCTAAGTGGTATTAGCTTGTAGGTTTTTACATTTTGTTATATAACTATTATTGATTTCCATGAATTAGATTCCTACTAGATGTGAAGAATTGGTATCAAACTGGTGTTAGCTTGCAATTTTCTACATCTTGTTAGAATCTGGTACATAACTAGTATTTAAGTGATACTAGCTTGTATTTTTTTTTGCATTTTGTTAGAATCTGGTAGGTAACTGGTATTAGCTTGTAATTTTCTACATCTTGTTAGAATCTGGTAGATAACTAGTATCTAAGTGGTATAAGCTTGTAGTTTTTTACATTTTGTTAGAATCTGGTAGGTAACTGGTATCTAACTAGTATTTGCTTGTAGTTTTTTATATTTTGTTAAAATCTGGTAGGTAAATGGTATCTAACTAGCATTTGCTTATAGTTTTCTATATCTTGTCCATTTGTAATTGCTTGAATGAAAAGTTATATTTAGTTTACTGGTAGGAATCTAGTTTTTATGTTGTTGAAGCATCTATGTCTTATAATTTTAATTCTTATTCATTGTAATTGCTTAAACGAACTGTTATATTTAGTTTATCGATTTTTTCTTCGGTAGTTAAGTGGTAGGAATATAGTTTTTATGTTGTTGGGAGTCCCTGATTTAATGGAAACCTATTTTTTTTTTTTTGTTTCAATTTTTGTAACCTTTGAAATTTAGTTAACTGGTAGGCAGGGGCGGACCCAGGGTCCGAAATGAGGGGGGGCTAAAATTTAATAAACGTAGCTAATGCATTATAATATATAAATGAAAGTTTCAATTTATATTCCAGTACTCAATAACAAAAATGACAATTTAAAAGTAAATTTCTTTTTCAAATTGAAAATATTTGGCTTTCAAAAGTTAATCTATAATAATATATGACATCTACGACACAAGTTAATTTATTAAAACTCAATTCAATTTGTTTTCGGAACTTTATAACAAAATTTTACGAGAAAAGATAATTTGATACAAAATAAAATTAACCTACAAACAATAATTTTATTGGAAAATTCAAACCGATTTAAGTTTTGATTTGTATTATTTGTTTCATGAGTTATTTACATTGAAAGCATTATTCATTTAAAAGTATTTAGATTGAGTTGAATATGTTTTAACAAAAATTTATCTGATGTTTAATTTATGTAAAATAAGTAATATATTAAAGAATGTAATTTTGTTTATTAGTTTCTAATATTTTGTAGTTTTGAAATTGAAAAATTATAAAATTAAAAATGAAAAGTAAAAGAAATAAAATATGTATGTGGGGAAAAAACGTGAGTATACAAATAAAAAGCAACGAAAGGAGAAAAGGAAATGAAAAAAAATTGAAAAAGGAGGAGGGGGGAGGGGGGGGGGGGGGGCTCGAATACTCACCAAGAAGGAATCCTTCAAATTCACTTACCATATATTCTACACTAATTATTTTTCACATAAATGTAACTACTTTTATATATGGTAATAATAAAAAGTGAGGAGGGGGGGGGGGGGGGGGGCCTAGGACCCCTATAGGCTAGTACCTAGGTCAGGTCCTGCTGGTAAGAATTTGATTTTTTTATTTTTCATGCCTCAAACTATTTTAAAGCTTATGGTGATCTATATGTAAACCTTGTAATGAACTTAGCTGGTATTTATCTAGTAAGTATCTGGTATTTATCTCTTTGTGGTAGCATGTGTTCTTTATCATTGATCCATGTGTATATCTGATTTTTTTTAATTCAAAATATTTGCAGCTTTATAAGTTGGTGTTCCCCCCTACCTTGATTTGGCGTACTGGTGTTAAATGTATCTCCAATATTGAAATGTTTGATAGTTAGGGCTCCCTTCCGAAATGAACTTTTTTGCATGTAATCGATCGGATTTTGAAGTATGTTTGAACTTTTACTGGAATACAGTTGTTGTATATAGAAATTTTTGCTATTTAAAAATTAATTGAAAACAATTTTTGTAGCTATTTTGTGTTGTTTGAATAGTTAAAGACCTACAAATCTGATGAAAATGAAAGCAATGTATTTTATATGTTCAATATGGTAAGAACCTAATAGTAGTCTAATATTGACAATGAAAAAACATAATTTATAATGATTTTTGAAGTGATTGACAACAAGTTTCTATTTGAATCTGTATAATTTTAATCTACAAAGTTTGTAAGACGAAATGTTCATCTTACGAATGCTGTACAATGACTAGATTATAGCATGAGTTTCTACTAAATACCAGCATTCTACCAGCAGTATACCAATTGGACATTGAAACTTGGCAAAATGCAGAAACTGGATCTCTATTGAAAATAATGGTATAGAGCAGGTAGCAAGCTGGTATTCAAACAATTTCTCAACAAAATAACTTCATTCATGATTGATTTATTTACCAATAATGTATATATCAATTCAAAATAGCAAGAAAAAAACATCAAGTTCATGTACAAACTAACATTAATGAAATGTTTTTAAAATAACATGAGTTTCTACTCAATACCAACAGTACACCAGTTGGACATTAAAACTTAGCGAAATGCGGAAACTGGATCTCTATTGAAAATACTAGTACAGAGCTAGTAGCAAACTGGTATTTGAATAATTTCTCAACAAAATAACTCCATTCATGCTTGATTTTGTTTACCAATAATGCATATATCAATTCAAAATCGCAGGAAAAGAACATCAAGTTCATGTGCAAACTAACATTAATGAAATGTTAAAATAACATGAGTTTATACTCAATACCAGCAATCTACCAGAAGTATACCAGTTGGACATTAAAACTTGGCAAAATACGGAAACTAGATCTCTATTGAAAATACTGGTACAGAGCTGGTAGCAAGCTGGTATTTGAACAATTTCTCAACAAAATAACTTCATTCATGCTTGATTTGTGTTACCAATAATGTATATATCAATTCAAAATTGTAAGAAAAGAACATCAAGTTCATGTACATACTAACATTAATGAAATGTTGTTAAAATAAAATGAGTTTATACTCAATATCAACAGTCTACCAGATTTTCTGAAACAACCATTCCATGGCAGGATCTTCATATGTAACTTGAAACTCTATCTTCAAATCTTCTGTTTCTTCATTTATCTTCAGGCTTTCAACTAGGATTTGTTTGAATTCAGAAAAACTTGACGTTTTCAAAATTACAAAGCCAGTAACCTTGTAACCAACGAATTTCAAATCCTCATTCCATGATCCGTAGCTATGAATCAAAACAGGAATTCAATCCATTCTATAGGTTTTCAGTATCAAAATTAATTCGATTTCTACTTAAACACATGGTTGTTCTTCAAAATCAAACTAATTGAGCTCGGAAACTTACTTGATTGCTGGAGAACTGATGAAATCGCGATTTGATTTTAAAGAAATCTAGATCTGTTGTGCTTTTTGTTTGAGAGAAAACCAAGAATTTAAGGATGAAGTTACGAGGCTATGTTGATCGCGTTTTGTTTTTGGAGTGATTCAGCCCTTATATAGGACGTATTAATTGTAAAGAGGAAGTTTAATATTGGTATGGAATGATAGCTTTTAATTGGAACGTAAATTCTATAATTTTGAAATTTTTTAGTATATTTATAAAATTTGCCCTTTTTAAAAAGGCAAAATTGTTAAAGACCGAATTTTCTAATTGTATGTTTTAGTTTGTCCAAATTATGTGTTGCAACTAAGGTTAATTTCAAATTGTGCTTATTCTTTTGTTTCCATTGCCTTGAGTAGAAAATATTTTATGGGTAAATTGGCTTTGGTAAGTTTGATTTCACTAGGAATAGGTTTATAAATATTAAATACTAAATATTTTTTTATAGGAAACGATTCTCAGTGGGCACAAAGCACCCACTAAAAACTAAATCAAATATTAAATACTGAATATAATTGCTTACTTCAAGAAAACATCCATGTTCATCTATTTATCTTGTCCTCCATCAGTTTCTTTGGACTATTAAGGCAAATGAGCATTTCATAATTATAATATATGGTTCCTGATCTTTTGGATTGTTTGTTCATTAAGCCCCACGATTAGTTATGACCACTTGGTTACGTAAATACCATGCTTACATACAGTAAGCTAGCTGCAGACATCAATTCAGTCAATTGTAAATTTTCTCAAATCTGCATATGGAAATAAACAGTTTTAACTTCCTAAAAGCAGAGTTTTACGTATGAATATAGGAAAACTGGGGAAAATGTTGTTTCAGATGTAGACGTAGTTGTCAAATCGGGATTTGAATTGAGAATAAAAATTTAAATGTTGTGAATCGATAATCGTGAATCGAAACGATTTCTTTAGAGTTTCAATTCAAGTTCATAAAATTATAAAAACAAAATATTTAAATTACCCGGTCCCCCGGTAATATCCCATTTCGGAAAAGAAAACGAGAAATCACAAACATCCCACATCGATATGCATTACACTTGTGTTGTATGCTCTTTACTTGTATTTGTATTCTACTTAATACCTTCTTGCTTTCACATGTGGCCAAGTGCATTTAATGATGCTCTTACAGTCTGATCACAAAGAGCAATTGGCCCAACACAAGGCCGTACATGGCTGGAAACAGTGGTGGCAAAACCTGTGTTTAGAGCCGTTGTAGTTATTAATTTTGTGTAGTTCACTAGTGTTGCAGTTGATGGGTTTGAAAATTCAGACCAGTCAAACAAAACAATCAATAATAGTTTCAAATTATTAGAAATGAGCAGCCGGAAAAAGAAGCACCGAAACAAGTAGGCACTTGATCTTAATGTATGCTAAAAGTAATTAAGACTACAACTTAAGACATGTCTTTTATCATATTCCAGAAAGTGGTACTTTATAAGGTTACCAATTACCATTTCCTTTGACAAAGTTATTTAGTTAATAGGACTGAGTTAGGCTGTATCGCCTACTCTGGAAATCCTCCCGCTCCATATGCATAATCAGGTGAGCACTACAATTCATTTTAGAATATGAAAGGGCCAACATCAATGGAAGCATAAAAACAAGTCCATCTAACACTAGTTGTAAATTGTCTTTATATTTTGTTGTCAAGTGCAAATTTGGTTTGCGCCAAAAATGGCATACCGCAACTGAAATAAAAAAAGGTCGTAATAAATCGATCGAAAAAAATTGTAAATTTCTTATAAAAAAAACGTTAATTAACGTAACTACTCTCATCCCGACATTGACGTAGGCAGCTATCCTCCTCTCTCGCCGCCGGTCCTACTCTGACCTTCGCCGCTCCTCCTCTCGCTGCCTTGTCGCTGACGCGTTTCTCTCCTCGTCTGCCTCATTTTTATGGTGAATCTCTGTTCTAATTGCTCTTCTACGCTTCCTTCTTGATGTGTATCATTCATCAATTGCTTCTCCATTATGTTTTTAGTCTATAATTTTTTCAGAAAATTAGAGATGAACTAGGGTTTTTCTAATATATTCTTATTGTTACCTGTTCTAGTTTAAAGGATAAGTGTGATGAAAACCGAAGTGAAATTATTTTGCTGAATTTCTATGATATATAAGTCACCTTCCTTACGTGGTTTACTGTGCCTGCCTTATTTGTTGATACTTGATAGCCAGAGGCCTGAGTTTAGTTCAAAAGATATATAACTTCAGGTGTTATCTTCATAAAATTGATATATAGGATGTTTGGCATTTGTTAGTGACAATAAATAGTTGAATATTGTTGAAAAAGAAGGCCAATTGGCAATCTGTTTTCTTTACCAGGTGTGCAACATAATTTTTTATTGAATAATGTTTGGTTGCTTTCCACATTGTGGTGTTGAAAATTGTATTTCTCTGGGACCACCTGGGTATGTCTTAGGTGGACCGCTCAATTTGCATGTTAAATGGGCTATTTTCTTAGTATTATAATTCTAGTTGTGGCTTTTGAAATATGCAAATTCTTGTTTTATTACCGAAGTTTTAAAAGCTTCTTAGCTGCTTATTCTTGTGTAGACTCACAAATGACTATGAGCCGTAAAAATTTGTTTTGTAGTCTCACACAGCTTAAAATACCCATTTCAGCATAGTTGTCTAGCTTGCTATTGTACTATGTATAGTTACTTCAATTTGAGTGTCAGTGTCACTTATTCTTAGTTTCTCAAAACGAAAGTCTACTTGTGGCAAAATGCATGGAGGTAATTTTTTCTTATTCTTCACAGTGTTATAAGCTCAAAGTCAACTGCTTCTAGATTCTGCCATCTCTGTCAGTATCAAATCTTGTTAAAAAAATTTTAATTTTTCCCATGGTTTTGCACATTGATGCCTTTACTTCATCATCTTATAATCTAGTATTGACCATGCTTACATATTATCGGTGATATTTTAGTTTTGTCTACTAATATGATTAGTTTTTAAACTACGAATCATACATGGCTTATCCAGGATACATATTTGATATTGGAAGTTTTACACATCTCGCCAACTTGTATAACTTTGAATCTGTTAGAATTTGTTTAAGCAAGTTTTTATTCATACAAGATGTTTATCTTGTTTTGAAGCAGTGAACCTGGCTGACTGTCTTAATTCATAAATCAATGGCAGTATATTTCTTTCCACGTTTCTTATTTTTTTATTTGTATCGAAGTTTAATGTCATGTCTAACTCTGTAAGTGATAAGAACTGATTAGAGGAAAGGAGATGAGAATTAGAAGAAATAGGCTGAGAAAATAGAGGAATTCGAGATGGAAAAGATAATAAAGGGGAAATAGCATAAAGCTGATAAATTTTTCATCGATACCCAAATCTGATTACACGCTGTCCATATATAGAGGAGCATTAGGACAGGTGTGCTAGCGGCCAAATATCTCTAACTAATTGATATTAAAAGGATAATAACAAATGGCTGAGTCAGCCTTTTGGAAATAAGGACAATAAACATAAACATATAATTTTAAGCCTTGTTCTCATTTCTATGCTCCTTTCTCCTTAGTTACGTGACATTTAATCACTAGTTATTGAATTCTTGATGTAAGGCTTGTAAGTTGTAGCTTTTATCATTGCATCTTATTTTATAACGCCTCTATTACATGAGATAATTATTTTATTTTATTTTATGGATTGATGGAAAAGGGCTGCATGATGAGGGCTGTAAAGTTGGAATTATACCTAATATATTTTTGTGAGATAATCATATAAAAAGTTGGAAATTGGAATTCAAGATATCCTATGAGATGCATAATGAGGGCTGTAAAGTTGGCATTTAGTAAAGAAGATGTGAAGTAATATGCTAATTTGCTGCCTTTTTTACTTATTGCAGGGACAAGGTCTTTGAAAAACAAAGATTTTTATCCTTTTGCTTTACGTTTTGCGGACTTGTTTGCTCCTCCTTGCTAAGGTAAGTAGAATTGAAGGTTTCGATTCTTCTTTGAAGGTACTGCTAATTTTTTACAACACTTGAGTCTGCCTATCTGTTCCTATTATCTTTTAACGTTCTATTTTTTAAACTGTTTAACATGTTCTTACAATTCACTTGAACTTTCCCACATCTTAGTCCTTCCTATGTTTAAGGTTTACATGATTCTTTATTGCTAGCTTAGATTTGCCAAAAAATACAGAGAATTTAGAAAAAAAACCAGCGTAACAAATCTCAGAATATTGGTCATGTCTAAAGTCTACTTGCAAGCTGGTGTGTAAGTGTTGTTCTTGGGAGTGCCCTTTGTAGCATAGTTGTTAAAGGCACGCTTGACGTAGAGCGCCACCCTTGGAGCCTCGGCATATCACAGGTGGGGTGAGGTCCAACAGGCACGCTCAAGTGCGCCTCAGAGCGAGGCGCGCCTCACGGACACTTCTGTCCTAAGGGGTTTAATTTTGCATAATTATGTTTTTTACATCCATTTTTAAGAGTTTTAAATAATAATATAAGACTAGATATTCCTAATTCAATTCTTATCAAGGCTAAATCAACTCAAGTATAGATATTCTTAATACAACATGTAAAATTTACATATATATATACCTCCAACAATTCTATTTAATGGTTTTAACTTACTTTAATATATTTTCCATCTATTTTAAGAGTTTTAATAAAAGAAATAGAGTGTAGATATTCGTAATTCAATTCATTTTAAGGTTGGATTAATTCACGACTATACATTCTTAATGTAATATGTCAATTTTACATGTATATG
>CATIWQ010705177.1:0-17003 GCA_949673415.1 Euphorbia schlechtendalii
CAATTATAATAATAATAATAATAATAATAATAATAATAATAATAATAATTATTATTATTATTATTATTATTATTATTATTATTATTATTATTAATTTTTGTAGAGACAGTAAGTATCAATAAAAGAAAATTTAAACTTGAAAAACATGTCTTTTGATTTGATCGTTTTGTAAAAAAGTTCTTGTAAAATTTTTCTTTGCAAAATGGTGTTTGGGGTTTTAAAATTTGCATATCAAGAAAAATTTTTTTAAAAAAAAGAGTTTTGTTTCAGAAGGTATTTTAATAATTTTAACATTTTGATAGTTTAACCATAATATTTAAGAATCATTGATCAAAATTTGAGTAATTTTTGAAAATTAAGTACTTTGTTGCTTCTCCTTGAATATGCTTTGACATGTTTGCAATCTAATTTAATTACCGACAATATTTAATTGTTCGAAAAATTTTATACTTTTATGTATTATTTCCTTAAATTATCAAAAATAAATATATTAGGTATTAATCAAAAGATAGAACTAAAATAAAGTTATGTAAAACGGATTATTAAAATAATAAATATCTTGAGTGAAAATGAATAAAATATTATTTTTGATAAAAAAAACGGAGTGAGTAGTTGGAAAATAGTGTAGTATGCATCAAATTTACGGGCCCAATAAAATCTGGCGTAATTGCTAAGTTAGTTCATGGTATTAGATCCAAAATATGTTATAATAATTAACTCAAACGATCATTGGCTCATATAAAAATATATCAAAAGCTTGAGGTCTCAAATAAAATATCATGATTTTTCAGGTACAGACTGGTCATCGAACTAGTGAGAGGAGAATGTTTATATTTAACGGTCAACTGAATTAAATCGGTGATCAAACTAGATTTTCTTAATATATTAATAATTTGATGTTAATTAAAAATGTAATATACGTCACATTTCATCAACTTTTAATAATATTTGATGTTAATACTTTATAATTCAAAATTCATACTTTAAATACAAATAAAACAAATCATAACATGGAGAAAAACTATGTTACTAATTTTGAAAGAAATTGAATTCAAATAAAAAATTTATAGAATAAAAAAAACTATAAATTTTATAGTGTAAAAAATTACACTTCAAAAGAAAATATATTAAATAAAAAAATTATTTTCATCAATATAATTTATTTTAAATAATTTCATGTTAATTTAATTTAAAAATTTAAATGTTATTAACTTATAAAAAAAATTTTAAATGAGAATAATAAATTAATTGAGAGTAGTAGTTCCATTGGTAAATTATATGGAGTAAAAGTGAAAGATCTTGGGTTCAATACCCGCTCTAACAATTCTGCAAAAAAATATGTTTTTTAAAAGAGTAAACTGGTTGAACCGGTCTTCAAATAAACCGAATAACCTTAAATTGGAACGCATCAGCCATCGATTTCGGTTGAATCGAGTTAGATCAATCAGTTCAATCCTGGTTTCAAAACATTAAAAATATTATTTGACAAAGTCCAGATACATGCTAAAGAAAACAATTTTAAATTTATAACAAACAGATTATTTTATATCATAGTAGAAATTTTTCAGTTGTATGCCAAATCATAGCTAACCAAGAATGGAAAGATGGTAGAAGAAAACAAAAGGGAGGTGAGGGAAAGCAAATATAGCACCACACTTACCACCTGCTCAAGACAACACATGATTTCAAAAGCTAGTTATTTTTCTATCTTCTCATTTTTTTTTCATTGTTTCTTTATCTTCTTTTATTTTCTAGACAAAAAATTGATAATTCATAAAAACCAAATAAAAATATGGATATCATTTAGACAAAATAAATTAAATCTTCTATACGAAAATAAAAAATAACAAGGTGTCATAAAACTGGAAGATAAAAAAACTTGTCACAAGAGTAAAAAGAAAACATAAAAACATAAAAAAGATTATTACAACATTGCAATCTCTATTTTGTTAAGCTCAAACTCATGTTGTCAAGATCCACAACCATAAGAACTCTAGCATACGGCATAACAAAAATCATTTTTGCATACTTAAAAAAATATAAATATGTAAGTGTAATTGAGATAAATGATTAAAATGTATCTTATTTGAGAAATATACAATGTCTCTTCCAACATTAAAACTTTCAAAGTTATTTTATATAATAGATTATCTGTAACCAAAGAAGACATGATATAATTTTTGAGAGGGCAACAAAATATCAAACATAAGAGATACTGAAAACAAATGAACTAGATTGTATTCAAAATACAAAAACTAGTAGTGGAGAAGGATATATAAAGATATAAAGAACTTATGACATGTTTGATGCATGAAGTGACAAATCCACATAAAAGAAAATAAAAATGAATGAAAGAATGTGAAATATGATATATTATTTGTGTTGAATCGGTTATAGTTATTCTTAGTTATTTAACCTCTCATTTAGTACAGGTAAAATACAAATTCTTTAATTTCACCAACGTTTAACTACTCTATGAGAGGTTCATAGCTAAGGTTAGCCATGATGGATCAAACACAAATACTCTAAATTATATTTCACATTCTTTCATTCATTTCTATTCTATTCCGAAGAATAGGTATTCTGCAAACCAAATGCCATTTTATTTGCTTCATCTTGGAAGAAATTTTTATTTACAGGAGAGAGGTGAGAGAGAAGTTAAGGGTTTTTTTCACTAGTATTGTAAGAGAGAAGTTAAGGGTTTTTTTTCACTAGTATTGTAAATTGTAATTCCTACTCCTATTAAATTATATGTTTGGTTTTGTTGAATTTAGATATCATATGTTATAGTTTTGTTGGATTCTGAGTAGTGAATTTAAAATTTTGAAGGTTCTGAGTTCAGAAGAACATGATGACTCAGAAGATCCAATGTGCTCTAGATGATAGAAGAACCAAAGAATCTTAGAAGCTTTCAACCTCTGAAGACAATCGAAGACTCTGAGTTATGAGGAAGCTCCTCTAAAGACCAATAAAGGGTGTCTTAGTATGTTGGCACTAGAAGTCAAGAAAGCTGATCTAGCATTAATTTCCACCATGCACTTTTGTACTTCAGTCTGAATATGGACAAAAGATGTTATGAAATTAGGATAAAAAACATTCCGCTCAGTTGAAACTCTATCAACTGTGCAAGAAGTTAGTATCATTTCATTCCTGACAGGTGTAGTGCGGATCAAACTTGGGCGAGGCTCTCAAACGGATTCTTAAAGGAAACAAGAATGTGACACAACGGGAAGAATTTGTGCATCAGTCCAAGACCAACAGAAACATTCTCTCCCTCTATAAATAGATGATTTCCACCATTGAAGAAGGTTGCCAAAACAACTACAAGCTCAAGAGTGAAATTAATTCTCAAATTCTCACTACAATCTTCTTAGCAATAAAAAATCACAAACACTCCATTCTTATTTATTTGTAATCAAGCTAACAAACAAAGTTCAGAAGCTCATCATTTTTCTCTCTAAACAAGTTGTGTAATACACTAGCTAAGGGTAAGTTAGTGTGAGGGAGCTTAGAAATCTTGTGAGGAAGGTACTCAAGAAGATAAGAAGCTCTGAGCCTCAGATATAGTGGGAGGGAACTTCTATATTGGTATAGCTTACTTAGCAAAGGCTGTTGGAGGGTACTTCAGCTAAGGCATTGTAAAAGGTTTTCTCTTCACTAGAAGAAGAGTTCTTAGTGGATTAACTCTTTAATTGGAGTTTCCAAGGACTGGATTAGGCAGAGGTTGAACTAGGATAAAATAGTTGTTTACAATTTCTATACTTTGCATTAATTTATTTCATTTCATCTTCTATTTGAATCAGCAAAAGCCTTAAAAAGGGGACTCTGAGTAAAATACATTTACTCAGAAGTTTTTTAGAAGCTACACGTAGCTATCTTCTGAAACTAAATTTGAATTCGAAAAAGAGTCATTCACCCCCCATCTGACCTATTTTATACCCTACTATGTCCAACAATTGGTATCAGAGCAGACTCAAATTAAACAGATTTAACAAATCTAGAGTAAACGATCAACATGGGTGAAAATAGCTTAAAACATCTACCGGTAATATGACCATACAGATTCTCCCAAAAGGGTTGTATGTGTCCAGACCCCATTATTCTTTGGACAGAATTATACATTCTGGAAAAACAGAATGAAAATTTCATACAATCTCAGGACATGTATGCATGGCTCGCTATAGCTAATGGGCTATACATTCATACGATTACTGTTGATGGGGTTGTCTCTCCCAAACCTGAAAGTGAATATAATGACTATGACATGAAGAAATTTCAAAGTAATGCAGTAGCTATTAATTTTCTTCATTGTGCATTAGATGTTGTAGAATATAACAAGATTTCAGGTTGGGAAAGTGCCAATGAAATTTAGAAAAAGCTCAAAGTGACATATGAAGGAACAGACAAAGTCAAAGAATCAAAGATCAATCAGAATCTTCACCTCTATGAGCTATTTGAGATGGAGCATAATGAGTCCATCTCTAGCATAAATGCAAGATTCACCAACATCATCAATGAGCTCAAGAGATTGAGAAAAAAATTCTCAGAGAAAGAGCAAGTAATAAAAATTCTTAGAAGTTTTACTAAGAAATGGCAAGCTAAGAAGACTGCTATAGAAGAGGCTCAGGACCTTACTGCCAACAGGTATGATGAGCTAATTAGATCTTTGATTACTCATGAAATTTCTATGAAGAATTTCTAAAAGAAAGACAAAGCTAAAGTAGAAGGAAAGAGAACCATCATTCTTAAGGTAGAAGCAATAGATAGCTCCTCGGATGATGATGAGCAGATGGCAATGCTAGCCAGAAAATTCAAAAATTCATGAAAAAGAGCTCCAAATCGCCTTAAAGGTTTCAAAAGAAAGGAAGCTTCCCTTAGAAGTCAGACTTCCAGAAGAAGGATTTCTCAAAGAGCGAATTCAGAGAATTTGAAGAGAAGCTCAGAGGTGAGAATCAAAAACCTATAACATGTTTTGAATGTCACCAGGAAGGACACATCAAGTCCAGCTATCCGAAGCTCTGAAAGGACAAAGGAAAGAAGGCCATGGTGGTAACATGGAGCGATAGTGAAAATGAAAGCACCGCAGAATCTTCAGGAAATGAAGAAGAAGTTGCACTAATATGCTTCATGGTTGCAGACAACATGTATCCAACAGTAGAATCATGGGGTAGCAGCATAGAAAGGGTGTCATCCTCAAAAGATAAATCTTAGGAAAATGACGAGGTAAACTCTAAGTTTAATATTCCTGATGAAACTATGCAAGTGCTTGCGTAGATTTATAAGTAGGTTAAAAATAACAAGAAATATATGAAGCTTCTAGAAGAAAACTTCGAAGACTTTTATATCCATGATAGAGCAAGAGATAACACTGCTAAAGCAATCTATAAAAGGCAAGGAGAGCTTGAAGTAGAGGTTGAGAAGCTAAATAAGGAATTAGTTCTGGTAGGAGTGAAAGCTACCGACCTCAGCAGAAGAGTAATGTTGGTTGAAGGCCATCTATCAGGAAAGATAACCCTACCTAGCAAAGTGGATCCTCAGAAGAAAGAGCATCCTCAAAAGAGAGATCATCCTCAGAAGAAAGAGTATCCTTAGAAGAAAAGCACTCCTCAAAAGCAGAATCCACCGTAGAGGGTCTATCATGATCAAGCCTCTGTATCCAAGCAAAGAAGTTATAAGGAGTATCGATATAAGTATGGCGTTAGCAATCATAAAAAAGAATGCTATCAAAAGATGGCTCAAAGAAATCCTCATGTCAGAAGAAGAATTATACCCCAGAGGCAACCAATTTAGGAACTATTTGATCTTTGTCTATCCCCCAGAACCTTGTAGAGAGAAATGGCAAGAGAATTAGCAAAGACCTTCTGTAGTTTTTGTGGAAAGAAAAACCACACAACTGCTATTTGTAGATTGAAAAATGGCTTTTATGATACTTATGAATGGCCTGATTTAATTTATGATGCATCCAAACCCAAGGGAAACTAGGTTTGCAGATTCTAACCATTCCCTTTTGCAAGTAAGTCTTAGGTCCATAGAAGGTCAATAAATCTGGTATGTAGACAGTGGATGCTCAAGACACATGACTTGAGATGAAAGCTCATTCATCTAATTAGAACGCAAAAGATATAGAAATGTAAGCTTCGGAGACAGCAAGAAAGGAAAGATCATTGGTAAAGGAACCATTGGGTCTAAGATCAAGATAGAAGAAGTCTCCCTTGTTTATGTTTTGAAGTTCAACCTTCTAAGTGCTGCACAACTATGTGATCAAGGAAGAAAAGTCATCTTTGACTTAGAAGGATGCTCCAACATTGACTATAAGTCAAATAAAACTCTTATTTATGCTCCTAGAGTCAATAATGTATTTATAATTAATTTAAATGATAAGTCTAAGAAGGATATAAGTTTAATATCTATAGAAGAAGAGTCATGACTATGACACAAAAGATTGGGATATGCTAACATGATTCTTCTAACCAAACTAGTAAAACAGAAACTTGTTGAGGGTTTGCCAAGTCTAAACTTTGAAAAAAATCATCTATGTAATGCGTGTCAATATAGAAAGCAATTTAAAAAGAGATTCAAATCTAAATATGAGTTTTCCTCATAAAGAGTCCTAGAGCTTGTTCAGATAGATCTTTTTGGCCCTATTCTACTTATGAGCATGGGCGAACACAAATATACCATGCTAATATTGGATGACTATTCCAGGTATACATGGGTCATCTTGCTCAGTAGTAAGGATGAAGCCTATGAAGGTTTCTCCAAACTGTGCAATAGAATAGAAGTTGAACAAAGTGTTATTCTCTCTAAAATAAGAAGTGATCATGGTAGAGAATTCAAAATTAGGCTATTTGCTAGATTCTATGATGCTAGAGGCATTGAGCATAACATTTTAGCTCCTCACACTCCCCAAAAAAATGGGGTTGTTGAGAGAAAGAATAGAACCATAGTTGAAATGTCCAAATCCATGCTCAGTGATAACAACTTACCTAAATATTTTTTGCCAGAGGCAGTAAACACAACATATTATATACTAAATAGGGTAAACATAAGATTAATAATTGATAAAACACCCTATGAGATCTAGAAAGGAAGAAAACCAAAGATTGGGTACTTTAAAGCATTTAGATGTAAATGTTTTGTACTAAAAACTAAGGAACAACTAGGAAAATTTGATCCTAAATCTGATGAAGCAATATTTCTTAGCTACTCAACACATAACAAAGCATATAGAGTCTTTGTTAAAAGAACAGCAACCTTAGAAGAGTCAGTACATGTAGATTTCGATGAGACTAACCATGTAAGAAGAAGAAATGGATCAAAGGAAGATGGAGACTCAGTCTCACATAAATAGTCCTCTAAGCCAAAACAAAGAGAAGCCTCAACAAAGCATGAACCATCTAAGATCAAATTTCTAGATCAAGGAGTTGAAGAGCAAGCTCTAGAAGCAAAAGAAGACCCTGTTCATCATTATCTACCCAAGGAGACAAGGACCAAGAAGGGTCACCTAGAAAGACTAATTCTTTACACACCTCAGAATCCTGTTCTCACCAGAGGATAACTCAGCAGGATCACAAGTCACCCATCTCAATCATAGAGCCAAAAGAAGTTTGAAGATGTAGAACATGATAAAAGTTGGATGATGGCCATGCAAGAAGAACTTAACCAATTCACCAAAAATGATGTCTGGGATCTTGTTCCAGTTCCAAAGAACAAATCTATCATCTGTACCAAAAAACAAACTTGATGAAAAAGGAAATGTTGTAATGAAAAAAGCAAGGCTTGTTGCTCAAGGATATAATCAACAAGAAAGAATTGACTATGATGAAACCTTTACTCTAGTAGCCCTACTTAAAGCCATAAGAATTCTCTACGTGTTCGCTTCTCATATGGGATTCAAATTGTATCAGATGGATGTTAAGAGTGCAATTCTAAATAGGGTCATCTCTGAAGAAGTATATGTCAAGCAACCTCCTGGTTTTGAAGATTCAAAGCATCCCTATCATGTCTATAAGCTGAAGAAAGCCTAATATGGTCTAAAGCAAGCTCTCAGAGCCTGGTATCAGAGATTGACAAGTTTTCTCATCTCTAAAGGATACATTAGAGGCAAGACAGACATAAAATTATTCATCAGATTAAGAAACAAGGACATACTTCTTATTCAGATATATGTTAATGATATCATCTTTGGAGCCACTAATGAAAAGATGTGCAAAGATTTCAACACTCAAATGAAAAATGAATTTGAGATGTCTATAATGGGAGAATTAACCTTCTTCCTTGGCCTTTAGATGAAACAAAGCTCAAATGGTATATTCATAAATCAATCTAAGTATACCAAGGAGATTCTAAAGAAATTTAGCATGGAAGATGGAAAAAAATGTCAACCCCAATGGCCTCTAACACCATCCTAAGTAAAGACTCAAAAGGAAAGAAGATTGATCAGAAGTTATATAGAGGAATGATTAGATCCCTTCTATACCTCATAGCTAAAAGACCTAACATTCATTGTGCAAGGTATCAAAGTAACCCAAGGGAGTAGAATCTAAGTGCTATGAAAAGGATTCTGAGATATCTTCTAGGAACCATAGAAGCTGGACTATGGTATCCAAATAATGGGGATTTCTCTCTTAAAGGATTCATTGATGTTGGCTATGGAAGAGATCAATTGGAGAGGAAGATCACTACTGGAGGATGTCATTTTTTGGGAAACTACATTGTCTCCTTGTACAACAAGAAATAGACCTAAGTATCACTATCTACCACAGAAGTAGATTATATGGCGACTGATAGTTGTGTTGCTAAAGTACTATGGATAAAGGAATAGCTAGAGGACTATGGTATCAAGTTTGAATGCATTGAGATCCTCTGCGATAACAAAAGTGTAATCGACTTATTAAAGAACCCTATTCAGCATAGTAGAATGAAGCACGTCAACATCAGACACCACTTTATAAGGGATGACGATCTTAAGAGAGATGTTAAGTTGGTGTATATCTCAACAGAAGAGCAAAGAGCTGATATTTTCATAAAACCACTCAGCAAAGATTAATTCATTTTTCTCATAAGAGAAATCGGCTTGAGTAATCCTATGTGATGTTTGCTCAGAAAGCAACTGATAAGTGTATAATTACACTTATTATCATGACATTTTCAATCATTAAACATATGGTTTTTTTTCATTTTATACTTCAAATAAAAGATTTCACGTGGTATGTAGTTGTTTTTTATGCAAATGCAGAAACTAGGTAAATCTTGGAAGTAAAATGAACAAAAGTGGAATTCTATGGAAAAAGAGAGAAAAAGGTGCAAAAAGATGCATGGAACTTAAGGAATTGACAAAGGATTGAAGATGTCAAAGATCAGTAGAAATCGCGAAGAGGAATACTTTAAAAAAGGTATATCACGATCGTGACACATATATCGTGATCGCGACTTGTTAACCTTCACAATAGAAAGTTGCCAACCAAGTATTCACAGTAGCGACATACATTCATTGTCGCGACCTTAATGGTTTTTGGTCAACTCTTCTCTTCTTTCAACCACCGGATAAGAACGATCAACAACCATCAACTACCAACCGAAAAGACTCCTTTTGGAAGTCAACCAATCATGAAAAGGTGCCTTTCCATTCTCGATGAGAATGAATCTTTGCATCCAATCATATTGAAGTGATGCAACTCTTCGACAATGGACATGACTCTTCTTTTGGATAGACGCAACCCTTCACACTCTATAAATAGGGTTTAAAACTCAACAATTTCATGGTGCATGGTTATGGTATGATTAGAAGGCATTGAATGATAGTGCGTGTATAGATAGAGAGTGTAATATCTAGATTTCGCTACGTTCAAAGTCTTAGCGAGAAAAATGTATAAGTGATTTGATTCCTATTTCGATCATTATATTTCTACACAAATTCAAGCATTTGTTGTATGAGTGTAATTGCAAAGCACTTATCAATAAAATTTTTTATTCTTCAACATTCTTTTATTCGAGATTCATAAAGAATAGCATCCTAGTAGAGGTTATGTACGAGTCGAGATCAGATTCAAAGTAGACTTAGGAATTGTGGGAAGTTACGGCTCCCATTAAAGAGTGGATATGGTTTGATCAACTTTAGCTTTCACTTGCATACCTTACAACTTTACTTTGTTTTCTACTTATACTTTCTATTTCGAAGTTTATGATATGTCGATGTGTCATAACGAGTAATTCGTTTTGTATCATTTATATTAATCAAGTTATATCCTTTCCAGTTAACTTTAAGAGTGATTTCGGGGTTAACAAGATTGCGTTTAATCACTTGATATGTGATTATAACGCTGTTTAGTGAGCCAACATTTTTGGAGTTGTAACTTACTAAATATGACTATGTGAGAGCGACCCATACTAAGCATAGTAATATAGTTATCCAAGTTCTAATAAGTGTCATAATTCGTTTACTCTATATTTAGAAAAGTCATCTCATGTGTTACTTTATGGTGAATTATTGAATATTAGGGCGTCTAGAACCTTATTTTTTGAAGTTATCTAGTGTACGAAATATTATTGATGATTTCGCATATTTTTCTCTGTTAAACTTATTCGTAAGAATATCTCTATATTTTACATCTTTTATAGTCTAATCATACATCTATCCATTCATCCATCTATTATCCAAACCCCTTCAATATAAATTCCATATTTTCATTTACCCCGTAACTTTATTAGTCTTTAGAATCGAATTCCTTCCCTATGGGATCGATATCTTTTAAAACTATATTAAAATTGTATACTTGCAGTGGTCACCATTTTTCTATTTAGATAAGCGGTATTGACAACACCTGTTCGTATTTTGAACTTTTATCTTTTCGGTAGAAAGGTGGGGAGCAAGGTTTTTGGAATCATCACCAAATATAAGCCCTTAAAATAAATAGAGTCAAAACCTTATGATCAAGATTTTGGCACCATTGCCGGGGAAGGCAAGTGTGTTTTAAAGATCAGAAGATTACATTACAAATTACTAACTTTTACTCATTTATTCATTTCCTATACTATATAATTTTCTAATCTTATCTTAGATGTAAAGAGATTATGAAATTATCATCTCGGAGGTGATACATCATAATATTACATCTTAATTCTTGACAAATAGAAGATTTTCTTCTATTTTACCCATTCGCATTCACGACATATACTCACGCTCGTGAATTTCCTTGTTAAAACATTTTGTTTCTTATTTTGTGTAGTCACGATCGTGACTTGTGATCATGATCATGACTTGTACCAAAACTATAGTAGTTTGGCAGTTTTTTTATGGTTTCTCTCAAACTCCATACATAAGAATGCGAATTTTCATAATTCTTCACTTCAGAAATTCGAAAATCCTTTTTCTTTAGATAACATATTTGTTTCAAACCTTGAAAATCAATCAATCCTTTTCTTATCTTCAAAATGGTACACCCTAACAATCTAATCTCATTCCTCATTCAAATCTGCAAGAGTGGTATGAAGTGCCTTTTCCTATTTACTCTCCAGAGGAAGGTGATCACCTTGAATCCATCAAAGATGAAGAATTCACGAGTTCTATGCCATTCATCGGATTAGTTTCATTCATTTAGGAATCTATGATAGGAAAATGTATTACCTTAGGATTCTAAATCTGGTTATCGATTCCAACATGATTATTGGAAATAGTGAGGATAATTCTAAGGAAAAATTTCATCACCAAAGAAAGAATCATAAATTGTCGAGGAAAGCATTGGAAAAGAATTTGGGCTTCCCTAAAGATTGTTACTACAAAATGCTTCCTGGTTGGGATCCATTACCAATTTGGAATCACCTTACTGGCCAAGCCGAATACAAACATGAGTCTGCCAATAGCTGGTGGATCTGTGACCCTTGTTTGCTCACTTTACACTTCTATCTAAGTAGTGCACTATTTGGTAGGACTAGTTTCGACACTGTCATTCCTAAAGAATTGTTTATCTTGGAAGCAGTTTGGAATGGCATACTTGTGGAAGTATCAGGAATTATGATGGAGACTCTTATGTCTACCATAATGAATCCTGGTAAGATAGCGTATGGGTGTCGAACAATGGTAAATTTGTTAGGATAAGTTGGGAGAATACTTTGTGCTGTAGAAGTCTTTACTGACGAAGATGAAATTCCAGAATTAACTACAGAAGTTTTCTTCAAGTACGGATTTCTAACTAAGTGCATTGGAGAAAATGGGATAACCTATGATTGGAAATCATGGGATGAGCGAGCAGAAACTAATAAAAAGCGAGAAAGAGAGATCGCTAGGGAAGAAGGGAATAGTTCAGCCAATCTTAGGAGGAAGTTGAATGAATTAATGGAAGAACAAGTCTCTATTCATCGGAAGATTGATGACATCCACACTCTGATGTTTGATGTTGAAAGAGATCTACGAGAGTCACGTTATAAGATTGATCAAATGATTGAATCACTAGCTCATGAATAAATTATTTTCTTTACATTTAAGTTTATAACCTTGTATAGTCTTTTTTTTTTTTTTTTTTGTTTAGTGTTTGTTTGTATGCTTGTGTATTTATTACTTATTTGTAATTGTTTGTCAAATACGAGATAAAAATTTGAACAAAAAGTTGTTGATGTTCAATTGCTATCTTCACCATAATACATTTAAGGTATGAAATAGTAAATATTTATCTTTTGTATTTAACAATGTTTGTTTGTGTTTGTGTTTCTAAGTTCTTATAGGTACAAAGTCTAAAAATTGAAGAATTTGAAGAATTAAAGAAGATCGTAACCACGACATACATCTCTTGCTCGTGAATAACAGGTTTCAAAACCTACTATTTCTGTGATTAAGGAAGTCATGATCACGACAAGCCTTCACAATCGCGACACGGGTAAAATATAACCGTTTGTGAGCGAATGACATGGAGTGCTAGGCTGAGAGCGCACGAGATGATAGGCGCGATCCACCAGGGTGCTTGAAAAAGATGAAAAAGCACCGGGTCTGGGACCCGGGAAATAGGTTTGAAAGAGAAAAAGGCAAAAAACATTTAAGATCGGTTCGAACCTGAATCCACCGTCTCTTAGTGTGGAGTCGCCACCTGGATTAGCTCTTTCAAGGAATTAGAGTGCTGTGAGGCTTAACGTCCGGGTAACGGCCCATCAAGACACAGAGATTCGGGTCCGGGATAAGTTGCTTATTTCTTAAGTGATCACAATATATTACATCTACAGAAAAACCGTTTTCTTTTAATTGTGCATATTCGCACTTAGGTCGTTTTTTATTTTAAATGCATGTTTCATGTATTGCGAAATAATAAATCATTCACAAAGCGAAAAAATAAACCATCCACAAAACAGTAAGAAAATACGGAAAGTAAATGCGAAAAATAAAATTACAAGGCTTAAAAAATCGGGGGATGCAACCGCCCGCTACCCTATTAATTACATTTCCTCGAAAATATGTGCAATACCCGAAGGAAAAAATAAAAGCCTAAACAAGCATCTAACCTGCATCCACAAAAGTTAGCATAGAGGATATATCACGTATATTCGATTTGATTTTAGAGAGGCCCGCGTGGCCTAATTAAAACATCAAAGATTTTAAAGTTGATAATTTAAATAAAAATAGTTCATTTTTATTTACACGTATATTGATCAATATTATTAGTGAAAATGATCGCATGGCAAAAGGTGAGGTCTGTTATCCGGGAATAATTTTAATTCCCTTTGTTAGGGTATTCTAATAAAAAAATTAAAAATAAATAAAAGGAGAAGAACAGAATTACAACATTATTTACGATAACAAGGAATAAAAGTAATTCCTAGGTCAAAAATAAAAATTAAAAAAAAAGAAAAGAAGATGAACATGGAATTTGCAGCTCTAGGAACTCAAAGGCTTTACCCTTTTGGCGTGAATCCACTTCTGCATGTCCGTTCGATTCCCGGGAGCATTCCTCATTCGTTTTTGTAGTTTAGGTGAAAATGTTGATGTAAAAGTCCAAAAAATCTTCGTTTAATTCTTGGATTTTTAGTGTAATTTACTTAGAAAAATAATTGGTTGGTTGGAAAATAAAGTGTTTATTTGTCCAAAAGATAATCAGACTCGGGTTCTAAATTGGTTTTAGACCCGAGAATATCTGAGGATTTAAGAAGAAAAGATGATGAAATTTTATAAAAAGATGAAGAAATTTGAGTAAAAGATGAAGAAATTTGGGATCCAAAAGTGTATTGGATCCGAGAAAAAAATTAGAAGAAAGCAAGAAATATTGTTTGTATATTTTTTTATCTGAAAGAGAGGATTTTTCTCTCTTTGAATTTTCGAACCCTGTGTACTGAAAAAGACCCGACTATTTATAGAAAAAAAAATTCTGAAAAATCCAAAATATAGAGCCTCGCCGGCAAGGGGTCTCGCCGGGAACAAACCTCGGCGAGGCTCCTCGCGTGCAAGGCTATCTCGTGAGCGAGGCTGTCTCGTGAGCAAGGCTCCTCGAGCGCGAGGCTCCCTCACATGTGAGCGAGGCTACCTCCACGCGAGGCTGCCTCGCTATCGGGATTTCATCTCCTTCATATTTTATTAATATTATTTTATATTCTATTATTATTATTATTATATATATATTTTTAATTTTATATATATTTTTTTTAATACGACACGGAATACTCCCATTTGAAGATCATCGGATGGTCGAAAATCGTGTGATTCACAAATAAATATCCCGAAAAGCCATCATCATTGAACGCTAGCTGGTATAAAATCCCGTGCTCACAGCTGCCCCTCGTGTGATAATTGCTGGTTGTATAACCAGTATTATCACATGAAAAGAGCGGAGGGATTGATAATATACCTGACTAGTGCTACAGGCGACTTCTTATTCTCGATTGGTGATAACATAGGCCTTCCATTCTGGTGCTGCGTCTTCACAGGGTTTGATGCCCCTTGTGGGCAGGTCGACCGTTTCTTTCTGCGACATCCCTGTTGTGGTCAGCAACCGTTTCATTCTTCGTTTGAGACTGTTTCATTCCTCAGCCATTGATATAACCGTTTCCTTCTTTGGTTGTGTTTTGACTTGCTTCCTGTAACAAATTAGAGAAATGATAATGTTAATACATTTTATGATGAATGTTTTAATTATTTGATTGAGTTTATGCGAAGCAAAAAATTTTTCCACTTCAATGAAAAAATTAAAACATGAGGAATAAATAAGTTTAATAGAAATTCGGGGATGTCCCGAGAACCACCCCGTTGTAGGAGGATTTTGTTGCAATGTTGACTTTAGGCTTGAGTGGGCCATCGTCTTGCTTGTAGGTTCCTCATGTGGAGGTGGAGGCATCGTCTTTACCTGTAAATGACATGATACGAATGTTATGTATGCATGAGCAATATTTATCATATGATGTATGTTCGTCTGTTGTATATGTCGTGGGCTTCATTAGTTGAAGAGCCTTCTCTAGCGTTGGTGCATGGTTACCCCTATAGCTTGTCTTGTTGAGGATTCCATTGATGACTTCCTCAAAGTGACGACCATGGGTTCGTTGAATCAGATTCGAGTTCATAGCTTGGATCTAATTTGAGGAATGCCCGGATGAATCGTTGATCCTACGTTGTGTTGATGATGATCGCTTAGAAGCCATTTGCCTAAAGTGTTGAAGGTATATGATGCCTCGTACAGTTTCGAGGAGATGATGAATTTGGTGTTGGTTCTAATTTCTGCATAGAACGCCCTTGCAGGTTTTCAATCTATCGAACCTCGTCTTAATTTTTGCCTAGACCGCCCTTTCAGGTTTTTAATCCAGCAGAATTTTTTTTTTCATTTTCATTTATTTATTTGATGTTTACTTGTGACATTCTACCATTGGCATGTAAGCAATCAAGATAAACATATGCATAAAGATTCAGCAAAAATGACAATTCATTGATGAACTTAACAGGGGTATAAATGTTTCAAATGATTTGACTCCTACCATCAATTAGCCCTTTCAATTTTTCTAACCAATGTTGTTCTCTCGATGTCCAAAGTTTTGCCTGAACCACCCTTTTCGTGTTTTCAACTCAGCGAACTATTCTTTTTATGTTTTGAAAAGAAGCCCAATTTTTTCTCAACTAACCGAGTGTTAATTGACAGGCTAATTACAAATTTATTTTTTTTGTTTGTACTTCTTTTTATAGATTTATTTCTTTCACCAATGCATGATAGTAATTGTGTAAGACTTGGTGGATTTGGTAGATCAGTCACCGTCCATTGGTTGGTGCTCACGCTGCTTTGCTGGCTTGAGGTGTATATGATGATGAGTCTTGATGATTGGCTGCTTCCTTTTAGTATTAACCTTTGTATGATCCTTTGTTTGATGGTTCCATGAATTGTGGTGATCCGTGTGATGGAGTTGTTGACGTGTTCAACAATCTGTCTCCTTCTTTGTGATGTTGGACCGGTTGTTTGGTCTTGCAACTGGTTGTGATGAAGTTGTTGACATGTTCAACGATTTGTCTCCTTCCTTGTGATGTTGCACCGGTTCTTTGGTCTTGTGAATGGTTGTGATGGAGTTGTTGACGTGTTCAACAATCTGACTCCTTCCTTGTGATGTTGGGCCTGTTGTTTGGTCTTGTGAATGGGTGTGACAGAGTTGTTAACGTGTTCAACGATTTGACTCCTTCCTTGTGATGTTGCGTCGGTTGTTTGGTCTTGTGAATGGGTGTGATGGAGTTGTTGACGTGTTCAATGATTTGTCTCCTTCTTTGTGATGTTTGGTCTTGTGAGTGGTCGACATTTTGTCCTTATTCTATCTCCGATCCTTTTGATCTTTGCATGCTTCGTTCTCTTGGTTGAGTCAGTGGATGTTTCATGCTTGGAGATCTTTCCATTGATCTTTCGTTATTGTATGATGAGGCAATTGCTATCACATGTTGTCTAAGTACATGTATTTATCTCTCACTTTCTCTCAAGAGTCAAATCATTTGAATTTTTGGGGAATCCATTTATACCCAAATTAATTTCATGAAATGATGTGTCACATGTGCTAAAAAC
>CATIWQ010705236.1:0-20089 GCA_949673415.1 Euphorbia schlechtendalii
ATGCCTTTGAATATTATTTTTATCATTTTAACCTTCTCATATGCTTTTAGTTAAATGAATCAAAATATTTGTATAAATTGTTTCGAAAAAAATGTTAAATATATTAATTAACAATCAATTGAATTCTTTAATACAAATGAAGTTTCCAAACAAAGGAATTTGTTTGAGAAATCGTTTCCATTGAATTCTTTTGAATGAATTCAATTCAATTCTTTTCATTTTCTTATGTGATTTGTTTCCAACAACACCCCTTAAGCTTTCACAAACGGCAACTTGTCGCCTTGGTCTGCCTTAGGAACCAAAAAATCACTTACCCTCCTAACTTATCTTAGATACATAAATATTAGGCGAAAATGCGGAAAACACCACGTAGGCTGATTTTCATGACAGAGATAATCAAATTTTAACTCATAAATATTAATCGCAAAAGTGAGTACATTGCAATAGTTATTGTCAAATCTATAGAATCAACATATCAATCGGTGAATTTTCTTACCTTTTACTTTTGTTGCTAGCATAGCCATTATTTTTGTTCAAAATGTGCACTTGAGTCCAACTTTTATTTAGAGCAGCCTACTTGGGTAGGCGCCTTGATTACAATGATAGGACTAACAATTTGCACGTATAATGCTCTGCAAGAAATAAATTACAGAATATAAAAAACTGCGAAGTAAATTATGATAGTTTTCCACTAATCTTATTCTGACATTTAAATCCAATAATATATAACGCAATTTTCTCACTTCTCAATTAGTTTCCTTAATATCATACTTAAAAATCTTGTATTTAATTAATGTAATATTAAATAATATTTAATCTAAATTTATTTGATTCGTTTTTATATTTATATATTTATTTATCGACAAATATATTAAACAAAATTTACATAGTTATATTCACTAGTTTGTATATAATAATAATAATAATAATAATAATAATAATAATAATAATAATAATAATAATAATAATAATAATAATTCAACTTATTACTTTAAAGATAAGGTTTTGCAATTGGCTAGATATTACACTGTTAAATATAGTCAAATTGTCTAACAAAAATGGCTCCCCACATGCGCATTATTATTATTATTGTTATTTGAGAAATTTAACATTTTTAATTAGGTAAACTCGTTTAATTTGGTCAAATGTCTTGTATGAAAATGTCATATTTATAGACACAAATTTATAAGGGAAACATGGTCTATTGTTGGAAAACATTATTCAGTTAATGTAAAAGCTGTCGAAAAAACAACAATTTTTATCTACAATATTTTCAGAATAATCCTTACCAACCACAATTCATACATAGCTTATAGAAAGAAATAACATGCGTATCATTTAAAAATAAAATCATTGTTATAATAAACATGGTAAAGCTTTAATTTTTACGGTATTAAAATATTATTATAATATAAGAATTGTTACTATAATTGTATATGAGAAATGCAATGTCCATCATTTGGTAGGTGATAACAAATACAACACCTTATTATGATTTGATCCAATATTTTATCAAATAATTATACTTGGTATACACAATTCCTCAGAAAAGATCTGTATTTATATGGTAAAATTAAAAATAAAATCATGTTCTAACATGGGCACATGTTATCGAGTGGATGACAATTAATACATAAATTTTACAAAATTCATGGTCTTGATAAACAATAAATTTGACAAGGTTTATTTCTGATGAATTGTGTGTATATAATTATTTGATAAAATATTTGATCAAATTAAATAAGGTGTTGTATTTGTTGTCACCTACCAAATGATGGACGTTACATTTCTCATATACAATTACAGTAACAATTTTTATATTATAATAATATTTTATAACGTAAAAAATTAAACTTTTACCATGTTTATTATAACCATGATTTTGTGTTTACAAAATACATATATGTTAATGAGTAGATGACAGTTCACTAGATGTATAAAAGTTGTTTTGATAGACAATAAATTTATCTATCAATATATCATAGTAATTCTTAATTACCAACCACAGTTTGTGCATGGAAATTTTCACACATAAGGAAATCAAATGCATATCATTTAAAAATAAATCATACTTAACATGGTAATATTTTATAGATTGAATGTATCTACATTTCTAGACTTGTTCAAAATGAGTTATTGTCACCTTGAACTTTGAAATGTGACAGATGGTTCCCCTGCATTTGTTTACAACGCGTCACTTTACCCTGTCATCGCCGCGCGTCAATTTCTAGTTTGCTTGACTTTCAAAAACGTCATTCTTTTCTCTTCAACCAGAGGCTGATACATGACATTGAGGGAGGTAAACTAGTGCACTTTAAACAAGTTCAAGGAGGTATTTGACACATTCAAAATGGTGAAAAACACCAATTTTAGACAAGTTCAAAAAGTGTAAATGCATTAAACCTATTTTAAATTTTTATGTTATTAAAATATTTATTATTATAATATATAATAGTTGTTATTGTTATTATTGTATATGAGAAATGTAACGTATAAGTTGGTAGGTGCATTTAATTTGGTCAATAAAACATTTATATGTGGTAAACAAATTTGTCAGGAAGATTTGTATTTGTAAAAAAATCCTAACCAGAATTATGTTCTAACTCTTGCTGATGTTGATGAGTGATGACGTTTACTAGGTCTATATAATTAATCAGAAGTTGACACGTGTCATTGAGGAAGAAGAAAAATCAAGAAAATAATATTTTTGAAAAATTAAATCATTAAAAGCTGACACGTAACATTGGGTGGGAGTTGATGCTTTTTTTACAGGTAGATGATCATGACGTCCAGGGAAAGTTCAGGATGATTATAGATGCATTAAGAATAAATAATATAAATATGTGTTTAGAAAAGAGTGTCTATGGTCATCCACCTTGTCAAATTTTGAAACATTACTTCATTTCAATTCAAGCTTAATACATCAGGAGATGCCTCAAGTTATTCCAAAAAACATGATACTCCTTGAACTTTCATAGTTATCTGTAACTGCCACAACTTCAAAAAAGTACATCACTTTTCTCCCATAACGTCATGTGTCACCTTCTTATTAGAGAGAAAAAAATAAGGAAAATGGCATCTATGAAAGATTAAACCAATCAAAAAATTGACATGTGACATTCGTGAAGATTTTCGATGTACTTTTTGAAAGATCAGTAAGCAACAAGGTCATTTCCAAAGTTAAGGGGGCATCACGTGTTTTTGTGACATGGGACACCTCTTTATATATTAAGCCTACAAAACATGAAAACTCTTGAAAATATAAATATTTAAGCTTTTAAACATGACAAATTTGTCACCTTGGTTTTCCACAGAAACAAAAAAATCACTTACATGCCTAATGTCTCTTACACAGGCACGGTCCTTGCATTTTGAGAACCTATGCAAAATAAGAAAAAATAAGTCCTTATGATTAATAAAATATACAGGAAATTAAATATACTCCAATAAATATCAATATATAAAATATATTAAATTAATTATCTAACTTATTCACATTCAGTTTATCAAACCTTATATGTGTATATATCCGTAATAGAAAAAAATTAGACTCCTTTTTAATCATGAATCATAAGCAATCGTACTTCTTTGCTCAGATTCAGATCTACACTTAGATCCATAAAATTTAAGAGGTGCTACTAAAAAAATATCATAGACGATGGCTAGACCCATTTTCATAACAAGACATTAAAATTGCAACTAAATAATTTTAAGTTTTCACGTCTCTTCAATCACAAAAGTGCAAAGTAGATTGCAATAGCTATTTTTTAACTTTTAAAGGATCATTATGTAAATGTAATAGACCTTAATTTCCTTACCTTTTAATTTGTTGCTCGAACATCCATTATTATGTTTATATATTTCTTGGAAATTGCACTTGAAATCAACTTATACTCTATAGGAGCATCGCACTGGGGTAGGTTCCTTGTTTACTGTGATAAGACGAACGATTCATATACTCTATTATCTGTGAGAAAGAAATTATAGATAATAATTTTAATAAAAGGCGAAAGTTTCCATTTGACATGCCAATCCATCAATATATAGCGGAATTTTCTCACCTTTGATTTAGTTTCCATAATATTATATATTATTATATTCTTGTATTAAATAAATATCAACGTAAATAATAATCAAATTTATTTTTTTTAAAATTTGGCTCATTGAACTTACAATGAGAACAAAGAAAATACTACACCTTATCCCACTCCACTCCACCTGAATTTAGACTCGAAACAATGAACTTTAGAAAATTTTGTCATATATATTTATACTTCAAAAATATAATAATAATAACAACAACAACAACAACAACAACAACAATAATAATAATAATAATAATAATAATAATAATAATAGTAATAATAATAATAATAATTCAGCTTTCTATAATGGTCGATTTTTTTAAAAATAAATTTGCGCAATTGCACTTTACATCAGTACAAAGAAAAACTACTTCTTATCTTAGATGTGAATCGAAACTGAAACCTTTAGAAAATGCAAATGCAATTTTTACCACGGACATTACTAACAATAAGTAACATAATGTGTTCTTTTATTTATTAGGTGAGATAAACTTCAATTAATCTAGTCAAATTATTATAAAAACGGCTAGTTTTAATTAATCTGACATACACTATATATTGACTGAATATATATAGACTTTAGAAATGTTCCCGAAGGAGAAATACATTGTTTCTCGTGAGATTTTTCAAAAAAAAATATATTAAGAAATGTAATAACTATTATGGACAGGTCACTCATTTAATTTGGTCAAATGTCTTACATAAAAATATTATCTTTTTTCTGATTAATGCATTTACACTCCTCTCAATTTGTCTAAAATGAGTTCTTATCATCATTAATTCTGATATGTTATAAATTTTGTACTTATTTAAAACGAGTCACTTTACCGCTAATCGTCATGTGTCAGTTTATGATTTGTTTAGACTTTTCAAAGATGTTATCTGATTTTTTCTCTCTAACCAAAAGGTGACACGTGACATTGTGTAGGTAAACTGGTGCATTTAAAATAAGTTATTTGACATGCATATCAATTAAAACTAAAATCATGTTTAACTTGGTAAAAGTTTAATACAGCTATCATATTTTCGAACAAATTCATTTTACATAAACATCTATAATTTGGTAGTGTCAAAAAAATATCAAACCTTGTTTAACTTGTTCAAATACATTTTATCAAATGGTTATATAATTTGGTAATCACAATTTATAAGATTCATATTTATGTAAAAAATCGAAAATAAAAAAATGTTATACTGCTGATACATGTTGATGAGTGAGTAACATTTCACTAGATCTGTATATAATAGAAGGAAATCCAATGTATGTCATTAAACCACCATGTTTTGATTGAGTTACTATATCCTTCCGAAAATCCAAGAAGTGTGAGATTTCAATAAAACTTACAAAAATTACTCAAACTTTTTTAAAAAATTTATTTCATAATAAATGAAATCAATACTTGACATACTTGTGCAAAAATGATGATATTTTAAAATAAAAACTATTTTGATCACTTATTTGTATTTAATGACGACAATTATCGTTGTAGTGAAGAAACATAGCTTTTATAATTTGACACGGCAAATTAGATAAGATCCAATCGTAGTATAATCCTAACATTTCTCAATCAATAAATGTCCCATATTTGTATAAAAATGTATGTAATTAATAAATGACATAGTAAATGTTTGTGCAAAAATGATGATATTTTCTAAGTAAAAAAGTTATTACTAACACTTATTTGTATATATAATAATTTATCGTTGTAGTGGAAGAAATGTAACTTATATTATTTGACGTGTTTAATTAAATTAGATATGTATCATTCGTGAAATCAAACCATTACTTCAGTTAGAAAATTTTTGTGCACAAAATTAGTATTTAAACATTTTATCAAGTCAATGCACTTTCGGAAATGATACATTCAATAAACTCTCTCTATGCATATAACAATCTTATTTAATTGGGTCAAAAATCTCATATTCAATGGTTATATTTTGTAAACACCATATTCAAGAGGATGATTT
Organism: Euphorbia schlechtendalii; assembly: GCA_949673415.1. Classification (NCBI taxonomy): domain Eukaryota; kingdom Viridiplantae; phylum Streptophyta; class Magnoliopsida; order Malpighiales; family Euphorbiaceae; genus Euphorbia; species Euphorbia schlechtendalii. The sequence continues at coordinate 6,054 of CATIWQ010705236.1, forward strand.
GTATTAATATGTAAAATCGGAAAGGTTTAATGTATAAATAGGTACCTCAACTTATCTCATACAACCTACTGCCTCTCTAAACTTTCAAAGTGACCTCGTAGCTACTTCAACTTTAAAAAAATGTACCACCTTGCTCACTCAACACCATGTGTCAACTTCTGATTGGAGAGAAAAAATCAGAATAACTACATCTATGAAAAGTCAAAACAACCAGAAGATGACATATGGTGTAGAGGGAGCAAAGTGGTGCATTTTTTGAAAGTTGGGGGAGCTACGGGCTCACTTTAAAAGTTCAGGGGGCAGTGGTTTTTTGGGATAAGTTTAGTTACCTAGTGATGGATTTAGCCAATTGGAAATAAAGTTATTGTGCATGCACAAGGGTGAATGGCAGTTTCATAGGTATGTAAAACTTGTGTAAATATTTAAGGTCTGTTCTCTTCAACTTCTGACACTTGAATTGAACTGAACTTAATTGAACTAAACTTAATGAACCTGAACTTAATTGAATTTAATAATAAATATATTAATTATTAAAGTAATAGTAAAACACAATAAATATAAAATAAATAAATTATTAATAATCATTAAAAATAATATTATTAACAACTACCTATATAAAATAATTAATAAAAAAATTTCAATACCATTAATAATAAAAATTGTTATAATACGTAAATTTATTTAATTAAAATTTGGTTATCCAAATAATAATTATTATTACAATTACACGTGAACAAATAATTAATAATTATTATAATATATTGCAGTTTGGATTCAAATTATCACTTATTATTGGATTATAAAAATGTAATAGTTGTTTAATTTAATAAATATTTTTATTTTATTATCACATATCACATTTTCTAATTAATTAATACTATGATTATAAAAAAATATTATTATCTTGTAATTACATTAATACTATTATTATATCAATAACATTAGTAATTATCACTATTTAAAAATTATTTTTACTATATTTATAATCAATATTAACTACGGTAAATAATAATTATTTTTCTATAGTAATATTTTTATCATTGTTCTTCTTTTTATTATTATTACTATTAATTTTTATTAAAAATTAATTAGAATAATCATTATTAAAATTAAAATTTATGGACCTGAACTGAACTGAACTGAATTTAATGGACCTGAACTGAACTAAACTAAATTGAACTTAACTGAATTGAATCAAAATGAAGGTGAAGAGAACATGGCCTAACACACTTATCTGTCAATATGTTAACATTAATCTTACGAACTACATGTATTATATAAATCATAATTCAATTTATATCAAGTATAAAAGTTTTTCTACCGAATGATTATAATTTTCAAAACATAAAAACAATAACGGGTATAACTATGTTTTATACAATGATAAATGAAGGATCATTTTTTACTATTATATTCAAATCAGAGAAATGAATAAGAAATATATGTTAGGGATATAAAACGATTTGATGTTAATTGGACATGTTTTGTAAAAAGAGTTCTTATATATTTAAATACAAAACAAAACTCAAGAAGATTTGAATTTACATTAAAATATCCAAAATGAAATCATGTTCCCCATTGGATCACGTTAGCGAGTGGAAGATATTTCACTAGATCTGTAAAACTTCAAGTGTATCCGGTGTTTTAAAACGCGCTAGGAGCTAATCGGGAGGTTAGAGTCTTTGAGAGTTTAAACGGGGATTAATCGAGGATTCATTGGAATCTAGGCGGAGACTAGGCGGATTAATATTTTAAAAAATTTAATATTTATTAATGAACTAAAATAATAAATTTAACTAACGCATAAATTTTTATATAATAAAACTAAAAATTCATGTAGCAACATTTATCTAGGCTTTGGCGACACATTTTTAAGCTTTTGCGACACTTTTCTAGATTTTGACAATACTTTTCTGATTTATGGCGACACTTTTCTGAGTTTTAGCGACACTTTCCGCCTTGACCCCCCCTCCCCGATTATATAAAATCGGGGCGGTGTTCCAAAAATCCCCACCTAGGCACCGCCGTTTTAAAATAGTGAGTATATCTATAAATGTATCTCCAACCCCACTTCAAAATTAGAGTTGGAGTGGGATTTGAATCTCCAATCCATCTTCAAATGATGTTGCTACAATACCACTCTAAATATTGTAGCAAAAAAAATTTAATAACATTTTTATTTACTTTTAGTTTCCGTTTTCTATTTCTTTTCTTTTCTTTAATTTGATTGGTTATTTATTGTTTGGAGTGAGATAGAAATGAGTTAAATACTAATATTTTGAAGTGAATTGTCGGAGAATAAATGATATAGAACTTCAAATCATAGAGTTTGCAGTAAAAAATGATGATGAACGGTTGGAGATGCCCTAAGGATATGAATAACATTACTCTTACCAACTATATAATCAGAAACGGTCCCAATATTTTGTGGGTCATAAGCCATATAATATGAAAAAAGTAATAAATGAACCCTTATTAATATAACATGTAATAAAAACTTATGATTAGGTAAAAAAATAAGAATTGAACACAAACACTAGTGCAGAATGGGATTTTTGGCCTCGTTTGAAACAAGCCCATTTGCATCGAGGTTGTTCGTAGTTTCATGTTCTTGTAGCACCAACACCAACAACGATTGGCTTGTTGACAGTGGTTGCACAAGCCATATGACGTTTAATATTGAAATATTCGAAGATCTTGATGGAAACTTTAAACAATAGTGAAAATTGGAAACAAAGAACTTCTTGAGGTGAAAGGGAAAAGTACAACTGCAATACAAACTTCAGAAGGTATTATACTCATTGTTGATGTTTTATATGTTCCTGAACTCAACTAGAATTTGTTGAGTGCTGCACAAATGTTGGAGAGGGGGTATTCTGTTGAATTCAAAAATAATTGCTACATTATTTTTTATATTGATGGAGCTGAGTTGTTTTGTGTAAAAAGGAAAAAATAAAAGATTTAGTGTGGATTGGTTTTGGAGTTAAAGCTTATGCAGGTGAAAATTTAAACCGTTGGTTTATGGCATAAGAGGTTTGGGTACTTCAACAACTCGAGTTTAAACAAACTCTCAACGCATAATCATGATCGAAACATGCTTGAAATTGCAGTTGAACCTTATGATTGTGATGCTTGTCAACATGGTAAACAAATAAGGCTCCCATTTCCAAAAGGTCCAGCTTGGAGAGCCTCACAAAAGTTGCAATTTGTGCACATTGATGTTTTCCGTTATTGAATGGTAATCGATATATTCTTGTATTATTAATCATGTAACTAATACATACCAATCAACTAAAAACACATCAAATAACATAAACCAAGATATCATACCATCAACAACAAAAAAAATATTAAGTTGGCAATGCAAATTCAAAAGCTAGTTCATGTTAATCCATAACAACATAGCACCAAATTAGCTACTACTTTACTATCTATATAAGGATCTGTTAGACATGATGTATGCCCTAGAGGCAATTAGGACGATATATCTTATCAATATAAAAGATCTTTGTTATTTATCAATGTTTATTTAAATTATGTATCTCGTTGGTATCATATATATGTGGTATTATATATGCACATTGATAAAACAAAGTCCATGACTAATTCATAGCATGAAAGTGCGAGGACATAGTGGGAGCTATGTGATGTGAGAACTGCACATACGTGTTACTATGAATAGTCTAAATATCCCTAGTCATAGTTTCATTGAGACTGGACATCAATGAATCGGATAAACTAGCATGTGTAGGCTTACTCCTTGGATTAGATCTAAGCAGCCAATCTCACGAGTTGAAGGTGGTACCTTGAGTTAACACATGAATGTATTCGGGTAATACATTGTAAATCACTATATAACAGACACTCGGAAATAACTATATCCATGTGTTGGTGTCAAGTCAAACTGTCAGATCTGAGATACCGGTTACCTTGTGTAGGAGTTGCTATACTTTGGGTCATACTTATTCATACCCTAATGTTCAGGATGATACGGGTGATTATGGGTATAGTAATGATCACTCATTGGTAAGCCGAGCAGTCAAGATGGGATCCATCGCTCGTGATATAGTGATATAATGAGAGATGTACCTTAGGGCCCCTTGTTGAAGTGACACACTCATAAACCTCTGATCAGAGTATAAGATTGATAGAATGGGTTTCTAGTCAATCTTGATACATAATGGCTGAGTGGTGTTCTTTGTGAACGAGTCTAATTCTAGGATAGCTACGACTATTACATAAGCTAACACTTAATCCGAGCTCAATAAACTAGATGATACTTAACTTGATGGAATGAGTGTATTGTATAAGTAACTATTGTAGAATCGGAACAAGTCATAAGCACGTGACACTTCGAGTATCGGGGGATCATACGCCTTTTCTAGAAAGCCCATTTGATCATCTAGAGTTATCAGGTTCCACATCGATCTGGAACACTAAGCCTAAAGGTTCCCGGATGGGAAGCCAAGTTTAGGTTAACCTCCAAAGGGCTCTATACTTTAGGATCCTACGAGGTCACACCCTTTGGGTTTTTATAGGACTAAGTAAAGAACTTATAGACTGGGTCTATGCCGAGAATGTTGAGAATGTCAAAATCATTACATAGATTATTAATTGGTTGGAGCAATTAATAAAATAAAGGATTTAAAGTAGAATTTTGGGAAAAATGGCATAGGGCCGAGCAAGGGATTTTTCCCATGGCAAGTGGGCTCCGCGAACACGGGATGTTCAAGGGTGGAGCCTGTGTAGCTGCCCCGCGAGCAAATGTTGTTTGTGAGCCACTAGCATGCGTTGGCACTAGGCCAGCGCATGCTAGCGGGCAATAGGCCCTCTAGCAGCCCACAAGCCTATGCTTGTGGGATAAGGCAAGCCCGTTAGGGCTTGCCTTGTGTGGCAACACACAGACTACGCAAGCGTGCTGTGAGCGGGTCAACCCTAGGCTCCGCACAGATGACCCGCTTGTGGGATGGGGATTTTCCACATTCCACATCGCTAAAAAGTTATATATAGCCTCCTTCTGCTCCTTTGTTTCTCATTTCAGCTCAACCTTCGTTTTGAGTTTTGACATCTTATCCTTGTAACCTTTTTGCGAGATGCTCCACAAGCTTCTCTTTTGTCTCAAGAATTCTTTTGATGGCACATTCATATTTTGAAGAGAGCCTTCTTAGTTATATTTTTGGGTTGGTCTTCGAGTGGTCTAGTAGTTGTTGTCTACCAACGGGTTCTTCCTCAACGAGAGGTTTTGGTCGGTGAAAATCCATGTGGATCAATCATAGAGATTGTCCTATATTAAAGGCTAGTGCTAACAGAGTGCTGTCCATTTGTTCTAAGGGAGCGTCACACCAAAGGGAAGACATACATCAACTGGTAATGCTCTTAACTTAGATGCTAGGTTCCTTTTATTAAGTTTTATATACCTATGAGCATCTATGGAACATTTTAACTTAGATTATATCAATCTTGGCATGCTTAGGAGATCCTTTTTTAATTTTAAGTTTTAAAATTCCGCATTGCAAGTTTTCATGTTCAATTACCATCTTAATTAACCAGCAGGATCAACATATAGCTTGAAACTATTATGGATATCTTATCTACATAGTGTCAAAAACATATCCTGTCTACAACCAGTCGTAGAAATTTTGTCTACAACCTTAATTACTGTTCTTTTTTCTCTATCTAAGCTACTAATTCCAGTTGAACCTATTTCAAATATTTTACCTGTAGCACAAACATCATGATATATAAGATTCTCCTATGTTGCATGTTTTACAAATAAAACAAGTACGGTAATTACATGTGATAGATTACTTGCACCTCCAAAACATTAAGCACCTCATTTATCTCCTCGTAACTAAAAGGATTTTTTCTACGATAATTCTGCAATAAAAAAATTACCATATTATGAACAACCAATTAATACGTAATTACATATATATGTTCCATTGGTGCAAAACCACATGCATATTTTGAAATTCTGCATTGCAAGTTTTCATGTTCAATTACCGTCATAATTAACCAGTAGGATCAACAAATAGCTTGAAACTATTATGGATATCTTATCTACATAGTGTCAAAAACATATCCTGTCTACAACCAGTTGTAGATATTTTGTATACAGCCTTAAGTACTATTCTTTTCTCTCTGTCTATGCTACTAATTCCATTTGAACCTATTTCAAATATTTTACCTGTAGCACAAACATCATGATGTATCAAATTCTCCTATGTTGCATGTTTTACAAATAAAACAAGTACGATAATTACATGTGATAGGTTGCTTGTACCGCCAAAACATTAAGCGCCTCATTTATCTCCTCGTGACTAAAAGGATTTTTTCTACGATAATTCTGCAATAAAAAATTACCATATTACGAACAATCAAGTAATATGTAATTACATATACTTGATCCATTGGTGCAAAACAACAAGCATATTAATTCAAATTCTTGAAGCAAGAAATGAATTTGAAACAATCGAGAAGTAGAAATTTAATATCCAAAATGAGACAACTGAATTTTGGTGAAACAAGACTACAAATATAGTTAATTGTGAATTACTACAATTTTGTGAGTGTTATCACCACTCTCACTGTAGGAACAACTGGAATAATAAAAAAAGATAGAAATAGCATGCCCTAGTAACTTTTTTTTAGAAAAACATAAACCAACATGCCACAAGAAGAATAAGATTGCACAGACAAAAAAAGGATTTCCACAAACTGAAGTAGTTGATGATTAACAAACAAACATAAGAAAAACCAACAGTTCTTTCATAAGAACATACAAAATAATCAAGAAACTTCAATGTGATGCTAAGTAGGAAATACTTAGTAGTTCAATCTATATAAAGACAAGAATTTCCATTATTAATGAAAAGACTTGTAAAAAAGGTCTTTGATGAAACCTTAAAAGGCTTTATATTTTTATAAATTCACAAGAGGGAAATAAAGTCAATAAAATTTAGTAAGAGAAAGTCGATAACATGAGAGATGCAGATATCCACGACCACTTACATGTAACAAAAGACACAAGTTAATCAACATAAAAAAGATAGAATTAGACCTACTCAAACAGGTAAGATAACCCACTAGAAAAATAAATAATTAAGTAAATCATAGGAAACAACCATCATTACGTCAATAATATGGTGGCATGCCAGAGCTTTTGCAAGAAATCAATGTCAATACCAAACAAAGATTAACAATTCAACCAAGAGCACAATTTTAAGTAAAATCGATTAGTCGATGAGGATATCATTTGGGCAGGGTGTGTATGTTGCATAAAGTCGAAAACTCTACCTCTTACTTATCGTAGTGGACCGTGTGCCAACTAAATCAGACATTATTTACCTACATAGTATATAACAAAAATAAAGGGACCGAGACTTGGTAAACAGGGGAGCATATTTTTAGTTGTTATAGAGTCAATAACAAATGCAGGCAGATGACAATAAACAACATTTTCATTGAGATATAAATTATATGAATTATATTTGTGAAACAAAAAAACAAATAATAGTGATCAATAAAGGGGTGCCTTGTATCAAATTATAGTTTCCCCTAAATGGCAGACAACTCATTAGGCCTGATATTAATACCATATGAAGGATTGAGGTTTCAATCAAAAGGGGAGCAAATATCAGCCTTGTCTTCAATAAACAACCTTATTGATATATGCTTGTCTTCCATATATGAGCTATACGAGATGTAGAAAGTTCTCTCTAACGCATAGCAATACTAATGACCATTACCAACTATAGCTAAATAAGAACATATAGTGTAACAGCTCAACAAGCCATGTAAATGGAGGAAACTGTTCTAGTTTTCAACAATTCTCCAAATTGTAGACAGTTCTAATAACATGAAAGTTTCACTAAATAATTAACAATTAACAGTTACTCCATCTATCGAAAGCTTTTCTTTCTCTTCAACCTCTCAAATTTCATTTTACTACCAATTAGTACAACATGATTTCAATGTCCTTCAGACTCACACATGACTGAATCACACTCAGTGTTCTAGCTGATAGATAAACTAGAAATAAATTTCTTTGCAACAAAAAGGAACTATGCACAACAAAAATCGAGGAACAGACATATATCTAGTACATTTCATACTAGATTCTATGAAGCAGAATCAAAGTATCTAGAATCAGAATTATAGAAATAAAATTAATAAAAAAACTGAAAACACCACATAAGTTGGTATTGTATTGCATGGCTAAAATATACTAGATCATGCCTTGCTAAAACATACTAGATCATGTTATTAGAATATAAAACTTACCATTTTTGAATTGCACAAGTACCTTGAATAGTTTCAGGAATGTTTGAATTAGCATCTTTTCATTCATATTTACTAGTTTATAAAAATGGTGAAGTTAAAGAGAAGTTTGTTGCAAAAAAATTTAGCAAGATAATGGTATGTTATGCAAGTAAAATACTTTAACTAAACAATGAAATCGCCTGCACAGGTAGGATGAAATTGGCCTATAATTAATTTGAATTTTCAAACTCGAAGAATATACAGAAAAACTTAACTGGGGGAAAAACCCTTCATCAAGTTTGTGTCGACAAAATCTAGATAGCTTACTTTTCACAACTAGATTTTATATTGCGATCCATGAGAGAAAATTCTAACCAATGAAAATTAATCACCGAAATAAATAACCTGACTCAAGGTTATAAGCTGTGTAACAATACATCCGAAATGGTTGAACAATAGCTGTTTATAGATAGCTAGTGGCCTGGTAGGAAGATGTAGTGAGTAACGTTTTGATGGAAGTTAATGAAAACAAAAATCGAGAAATATAGATTATGAATTAATAAAGATAATCCACCATACAAAATAGAGGAAGCTGCCATTCACAATAGAAAAAGAACAGAAAACAGAACCTAAAGCATCTCTAGGCTACTTAACTACACAAAATAGCCTTCATCATGATCTTTCAAGTCAAAATTTCATTGTTATCGCTTACCATGTCAATTCTACGTATATGAAACAAAGAAGATGACATCTCATGAAATTGTTCATCATATTCTTGTTCATCAAAAACATCATCAATGCCAAGTATATGTATTTTTCCTCCAAACACAATTGAAAGTCGTTTATCTAAAGGATCATCCATGTAAAAGACTTGTTTATCTTGAGAAGCCAAAATGAATGGATCTTCTTGATTTCCTAGTTGATTGAGGTTGGCTAGTTTTAGGAAATCATGTTCATCTTTTTTTTACTTCTGTATTACTATCAACTCATTGACTTTGTAAGATTGCAATCTTAAATTGATTGGCAAAATTAAATTCTAATATGTTGTCAATGAATCCATAGAAATACTTCCTCCTTTTAACCAATGTTTTGTTCCCTTTGCTTGTGTATTCTGATTATAAAGCTAATACTAAAATCCTATAATTTTGCATTGTTAACTTATCATCTTATCCTTTTTTGTAAAAGGAATATCCATTAATGTCATACCCTTCATATGACCAAACAATCATATCACATGAATATGCTAGCCATTTCAATGTAGGGAACAATTCAGTATTTCTTAAACTCTAGACATCGCTTGTTCCTTGAACCATTCTAGGAAAACCGCGTCATGCATATGAGTCAACTCAGCTTCTATTTTGGAAATATTTGCCCATCTGAGAATTGGAATTTGTTCTTCCATGTATGGATGAACTTGTGACAGACTTTTAGGAACATATAATTCTACCTTGCAAAAAAGTGCTAAGTCCATTGTTATATATTTTTTCTCGATAGCACCTTTACCTTAGAGTCAGTAAATATGTCAAGATATTTAAATTCCAATATCCACAAGGTTTGCAATATACTCAAAATACCATGATACAACTTCTTCACATATAGTTTGTTAAACAATACTAGCTTTCAACCTAGACAAATTCATGAGCATCCCTTTAAGGATTCCCATCATGCTTTCAAAAGGATACATAAATCTAAAAAATATGGGTATGCACCATGTGATTTCCTAGACCAAATGCACTATAAGATGAGGCATGATGTAAAAGAAGGATGGTGGAAAATATATTTCAAGACAACATTGTTAGATATGATGTATGCCCTAGAGGCAATTAAGGCGGTTTATCTTAATTAGTTGTAGTGTACAAATAGTTTCGTATAATTATGAATAATAATAAAGGCATATTTGTTATTTATCAATGCTTTTGTTTAATTTATGTATCTCGCTGGTATCATATATATATGGTATTATATATATGCGCATTGATAAGACAAAGTCCGTGACTACTTCATAGCGTAAAAGTCTAAAGACATAGTGTGAGCTATGTAGTGTGAGAACTACACATACGTGTTACTATGAATAGTCTAAATATCACTAGTCATATATTCATTGAGACTGGACATCAATGAAGCATACAGACTAGCATGTGTAGGCTTACTCCTTGGATTAGATCCAAGCAGCATATCTTACGAGCTGAAGGTGGTACCTTGAGTTAACACATGAATGTATTCGGGTAATACATTGGAGACCGCTCTAAAACACATACTTGGAAATAACTATATCCATATGTTGGTGTCATGTCTTATTGTAGTAGTAGTACAAGTATCCTCAAACCTGAGATACTGGTTACCTTATGTAGGAGTTGCTATACTTTGGGTCATACTTATTCATTCCCTGGTGATTAGGATGATATGGGTGATTACGGGTATAGTAATGATCGCATGTTGGTAAGCCGAGTAGTCAAGATGGGATCCATCGCTCTTGATATAATGATATAATGGGAGATGTACCTTAAGGCCTCTTATTGAAGAGACACACTCATAAACCTCTAATCAGAGTATAAGATTGATAGAACGAGTTTCTAGTCAATCTTGATACATTATGGCAAGTGGAGTTTTTCATAAACAAGTCTAATTCCAAGATAGCTACGGTTATTACATGAGCTAACACTTAATCTGAGCTCAATAAACTAGATGGTATGTACTTAACCTAATATAAGGAGTGTATTATATTGGTTACTACTCCATAACCGGATCAAGTCACAGGCACGTGACGTTCCGAGTATCGGGGGATCATACACCTTTGCTAAAAAGCCCATTTGATCATCTAGAGCTATCAGGTTCCCTATTGGTCTGGAACACTGAGCTTAAAGGTTCCCGGATGGGAAGCCAAGTTTAGGTTAACCTCTAGCGGCTCTATACTTTGGGATCCTATGAGGTCACACACTTTGGGTCTTTACCGGACTAAGTAAAGAACCTATAGACTGGGTTTATGTTGAGAATATTTAGGTTATCGAATTTGTTGTATGAATTTTTAATTGGTTGGACCAAATTAATAATTAAAAGGATTAAATGAGAAAATTGGCAAAATTGCACTGAGTGGAGCAAGGGAATTTTTCCCATCGCGAGTGGGCCCCAACGAATACGGGTTGTTTAGGTTGGGGCCTGTGTGGCTACCCCGCGAGCTAAAAAGCTTGCAGTCCGCTAGCGCGGGCTAGGCCTGCTTGCGGTAGCGGGCAGTAGGCTCGCAAGGGCTGCCTATGCAGGCCCACAAGCTGCGCTTACGGGAGAGCTCACAAGGCCCAACTTTCGAGGCTTGGAAAGCCCATTAGGACTTACCTTGCACTGTAGCCATTCAACTTGCGTATGCGAGCTATGGGCGGGTCAGCCGCAGATCCTAAGGATTCGCGTGGTTTACCTGGTTGTGGGATAGGGTTTTCCCTATCTTACATTGAAAAAAGGGGAGCATTCTACTTTCATTCTCCTTATATATAGCTGCCCCTTTTCTCTCTTTTAACGTACTTCAACTCAGCCTTTCTCTCTGAATTCTACATCTCTTCTTTGCGAGATTTTGCGAGATCCTCCAAAAGTTTCTTTAAGCAATGAAGAATTCTTTAGAAGGCTCTTTCCATTTTGAAGTGAGCGTTCTCAGTTAATATATTCAGGTTGGTGTTCGAGCGGTCTAGCAGCTGGTGTCTACCAAGGGGTTATACCTCAACGGAGGATTTGTTCGATGAAGATCCGTATGTATCAATCATAGAGGCTATCCTAGTTTAGAGGCTAGTGCCAATGGAGTTCTACTGATTTTCTCTAAGGGAACACCGCATCCAAAAGAGAGAAGCACTCATTAACCGGTAATGTTATTAACTTAGATGCTAGATTTCTTTTATAAGTTTTATAAACCTATTAGCAGCTATGGAACATTTTCAACTTAGATTATATCAATCATAGCATGCTTAGGAGATCCTTTCTGGTTAATTTTAAGTTTTAAAATTCCACCTTGCAATGCTACATGTTCAAAATTGTCTTGTTTAACCAACAGTGGTATTAGATACTGCCTTTTTCTATGCATGATTGATTATAATATGTTGAAATTGATATTTTCTATGAATTGATTAAAGTATGCTATGTATGACTTAGGTTTTAATTTCGATTATAGAAAATGATGTGATAATTAGATTAATGTTTTTACTCAAACTTAGTCTAGGTGATTATTATAAAATTAACAATGTTTTACCACGCATGTAAATGCTTTAAATTGAGGGTTATCCTGTACTTCACTCAGTTAAAGAGCAAAATATTTAAATCATAGTTGACTGTGGTCCAACGAATCGAATTGCCCATGTTTATTTTGGCAAGGATTGGGCTTGGATGCTCATTCACTTTAAGGGGGCCTATCCTACCTAGAAATCTCCATCGATATTAGGTTCAAGGTACCCAAGGGATTTTTATAACTTAGTTGCTTTCTAGTATGGGAATTGGATTTTGCATATAGTTTTACAAACATGGTTTAAGATGTTAAATTAAAACTTATAGACATAGGTGCAAGAACATAAACATAGACCTTGTTTGTTTTGCATGCTATGTGGAGTCTTGGCATGATGGAATGATTATGATGTACCAGTCTTGAGCATGTTCCCTTAGAGTTGATAATTCCAAATAGTTTGGAATTATTATTATCATAATCATGTCCATCGTATAAGACTTAGAATAGGGCGAGACTAGAGGCACTAATAAAAGCCCTACAACAATATTAAGGCGGAAGATTGTCTTCCCATCATAAGTCATGATACGAACCTTATTAATGGATGTAAGAACATTTAAAGCATGCTTTCCTTTAACATATGTTTGGTCATGAGACTAGATGGGGTTAATGCCTTAACCAAAATGGGTTAGTTATCCATATCATTGGAGCTAATGCCAGATTGGAGACACATTTGAAGAGTCGTACAGTTGGGTACGCACGTCTCGAGAAAGAGAACTCAAATGGACTAGCAATTGCATGAGATGCAAATGTAAAGGTTCCAACCATGGTTGTCTTATTATGACTTGACCAGCTATAGTAGGGGTCATGATGAGTAGCTATGGATTCTACCTACTAAGGAAAATTGGTTGGACCAAATTTCTCGAATTTAAAGAGAAGGGGTTATTTGAATGTCGAAAAAATAGTAGGAATTGTGCATTAGATTAAAGACCTTATATTAAATTCATGTACATATATTAATGTCTAAACAAATTCTATCTTATATCTAGGTTGAACAATGAATCCAAATATAAATGATAACAAACTAGATTGTTCAAACTTTACTGATTGGTTCAGGGCGGTGAGGATAGTCCTCAGATCCGAAAGGATAGCTTATGTTTTGGATGAACCCCCCCGATGAACCTGATGTTAAAACCGATGCCAATGAACATGAGGCATGAGAGAAGCACAAAAAGGATCGTGAAATGGCAACACGCATAATGCTAACAACCATGAATTATGAGCTTCAAAAATAGGATGAGAGCATGGACTTAGATACCATGATTCTCCATCTTCATGAACTCTTCTCAGAGCAGGCCAGGTCCAAGATATTTGATACATCAAAACACTTATTCGGGATGAAGATGCAGGCTAGCCTTTCTGTTAGAAATGATGTATACCCTAAAGGAAAATAGCACGAAATATCTTTATTAGTTATAATGTACAAACGGTTGTGAATTATTATTATTATTAATTAAGGCATCTTTGTTGCTTATCAGTGCTTTCTGTTTATTAATGTATCTCGCTGGTATTATATATA
>CATIWQ010705355.1:0-12483 GCA_949673415.1 Euphorbia schlechtendalii
CCGGTGGGAATGATAGCGATGCTACCTGGGAAAGTCGCAGCTGGATAGAGGAACAATTTCCAGCCATCCACCTTGAGGGCAAGGTGGTTTCCGATCCGGGAGGGGATGATACGGTTTAGTCTGAGTTACCGCCACGTGGACAGCGCAAGAGCCAACGAATGCGAGAAGCTCCGAAGTACTTGGGCGACTATGTCCAGTGATGGGTTTGCTGTCATCAGTTATTGACCTATTCTTTAGTGCCTTAGTTGTCTCCTGATTTATCTGAGTTTGTTATTTGCAGTTATTGGATAGTGGGTAGTTTCCATTCTGTTTGGGCAGCAATCATGCTCCTGCGTGGGTACCTATTACTTGCTTGTTTTGTTATTTAAATTGGTCTATGTACCTGTTGAATTGCTATGAAGAAAGTTGAAAACCCAAAGAAGTCCCTTCCAATCCTTATTAACTGCTACTAACCAGTTCTTTTTTAGCAAATATTCTGATTCCTAATTTCTGCTGTTGGAGTTTGTATCCACTCGAAGCGATGCTTGAGTTCTGTCATTAACAGTTTCTACATATGAGTTTTATTGGAATGCTGAATTGAGGGATTCTAAATTCGTGCTATTGAAAAAACCTTTTGAGTTTAATCAATGAATTGTAAGACCTTTGAACTGAATTTTTATTTGACTTATATTGTTAGTTTGTGTTTTGTAGATGAAATAGATTAAGGTATCCTAATTTCAGTTTTAATTTAAATTTCAGTTAAATTTCAGATATCATTAATTAATATTAATTTTTTTAGATAACAAAAAGTAGTTAATAGTATTTTAAAAAATCAATAATTGTTATCTTTTAAATAAATAATTATCTTTTAATGGATAATTAAATAAAATTAATATTTGTTAGTACCTATAATTATTAAAATAATAATAATATTTATTTTTATTTATATAATAATAAAAAAATAAAATTTATAAGGTCAGAAATATTAAGAAATACAAATATAATATGATAGTTTGTAGTAATAATTTCAAAAATTACTATAATTAAACATCAATTATAAATTTCATTGTAATATGATTTTTTATTGAAATATATGAATTAGCGTCAAAATATAAAAAATAATTAGAATAACGTGTAATAATAACTATTAATATAAATAATGATTATTAATAAGTTTTTTGTTAATATAGTATTGTTTTAAATTATATGGAATATTGTTGTTAATATATAAATATTTTAAAATACTATGGATTATTTTTATTACTATAATTATACATTTTAATGTAATATTGTAATTGTTTATATAAATAATTGTTCTTGAATTAAGTTCGGTATTTCCAATTCAGTTTTGGTATATTAAATTTCAATTTTATTTCAGTATTGTTCAATTCAGATAAATTTAATTCAATATTTTCAATTTCAATTAAAAGGAATGGAATTTAAATACTTTGAACATCGTTGAACTATGATCATGATTAGTCACACATATTTATCAAGAAGGAAATAAAGCGATTAATGTTGTAATTATTTTAGTGATGAATATTTTGTATCATTCGCGGAGTGTATATGATGACCTTTTCTACTAATGAGTATATTCCACCACAAAGTTATTGTTTTGTGTTTTCTATGGCAACCAAATCATTTTTTAGAACCAAAGTCAAAGGTAAATTTGTAACAAAAGCATTCACTATGATTAGATTTAATAATTGTTTTGTTTAAGATTTTACTTTTCTTGTCGGCCAGAGTTATAATAAGATAAGTCTACGACTGCCCAAAAAATACCTTACATTTGTAGGTGAAAAGTGTCATTTAAATATCCATATGTAAAATTATTTTTCATTAAACATGTTCGTCGGGTCGGGGTGGGCCGGATCGGACCGGTTTCGGGCCAAGTTTGAAAAGTTTTTTACAAAAAATGTTAATCCAAGCCCGGTCCAAGCTCGTATTTTAGAATTTCGAGCTCGGGCCGAGCTTGGGTCGGGCTGACAAGTTCATTCCCAAGCCCGTGAATATTTTTTTTGTTATAAATTTTTTTATTAAATTAATAGAAAAAATATAAAATAAATCAAAATATGTTTAAATTTTAAATATAATTGTATTGTTTACTTAAAATCTTTAATATTTGGTAACATTTATTGTAATCATGTATAAAAATTTAATAGGATAAAATATAAAATCTTAAAATAATTATAAATTTAATGTATAAATATATAATAAATAAATAAAATTATTCGTCTGGCCGGGTTTGGGTATTTATATAAAAACCAAGCCCGACCCATAAATCTTCGGACTTTGACGGGTTTGGGCTCGAACCGGGCTTTTGTAAAAAATAAATATCTAAACCCGGCTCATTGAAACCGGCTCGCCCGGGCCCTCGAACACGTCTATTTTTCATTAAATTAATTGTATTTGTATCTATAGTTAGAGTCTCCGTCAGCTGGAGCCCCCCATGTACCCAATTAACTCGTAAAATTGCTTTAAAAACGTCAAAAAAAAAAAAAAAAAACAAACAAACAAACATAAATAAAAACCTGTCAAAGTTATATATCTGATTATTCTTAAATTAGAAAATGCTGCACATAAAATCTCTGGGCACGTATTTTACAAAGAATAATGAATTAAATAATTTTGACAACGGTGATACTAAAATCTTGATTTATATTAGCTCCAATAAATGAATGGACAAAATTTAATTATGGATAACTGTGAAGCATTAATGTTAATAGTGTTAGTCGGCAATTCCTAAAAAAATCTGATCGACAATTTGGTTTGAAAAGAATGTATAATATAAATTGGCCATATATTCATAGATAAGAAAACAAATTGACCCCCTAATATCTAAAATTGGAAGTTCAATTTAGAAATGATGGATCGAATGGACTTTTAATTTTTGTTTATTTAAAGGTTAAATAGATTTTGATATGGCAAGTAGTTCAGAATAATTAATGTTGTTGTCACTAGATATTTTAGAGCAAGTTTGATACACCACTTCATTAATGCGCTCGTTAAAGAATGATTACATAAGTTGCGAGCGGGTCATGTCAGGATTAAAAAGCATTCTCCTTTTCATATTCATTAAAATTATGGGAAAAATTGTTTCACCATAATCGTACTTTAAAGATTTATAGAAATTTTTTTTTTCTCACACCCTATTTTAGATTCTCTATTATCCCTCGGATGTAATCAGAGTCGGCTTTTGGGGGAAGTTAAAGGTGCATAGTTTGGAGTGATCAATTTTTTCTTTTAGTTTTTGGTTTTTTTAATGTTGGTGTGACTATGTAATTTTGGTATAGTTGTTTCAATTGAAGGCTCTATGTTTCCGATATAAGAGTCACAAATTAAGTGTTATTTTACTCTTAAGATCGAAATGGATATGATCAAAGCTTGGAATATGCGGTAAATAAAAGAAGAGTGCTAGTTATTGTGATTTAGAGATTGCTATATACATAAAAATTAGTTTTAGACTTATCGTTGATCCAGTCAACATTTATCTTTGATTCAATTATGATAAGCTTTTGATTTTTAAGAAAATATATTTGCTAGTTATATATTTTATGTGATACTTAAGTCTATTAATTTTATTGTTGTTGTGTTGAATGTCTTAGACGAACGGTTCAAACAAAATTTGTGACATTCAGGGAATGATTGGAACAAATGAACTGGAAAAAAACTCATTGTATAGAATTCATTTCGAAATGAATTAACAAAAAGTTCGGTTGAAAGAAAGAAAAATTGGAATTAGAAATGAAATTCATAAAATTTGATGGAATTCATTTGTTACAAACAATGCTGGTTTCATACTAAACACATTTAGAATTTTCAAATTAAACACATTCAAAATGAAATGAATGCATGTCTCAAATTAGACACATTTAGAAGTTTCAAATTAAACACATTCAAAATGAAATGAACCAATTATGTATTATTCACTGTATTTAATGTAAATATTTTGTGCACTTTTTTTAAAAAAATGATTTTGTTGTTGTTCATCATTTCACAGTGTTGTTGTTTTTCAATTTATTAAACTTTTCAGATGAAAAAAATGTTTGTTTTCACATTCATGTGTCGTAGGGCATATTTCACATAAGTTGAGGTGCATTAGTTATAAATTAATAACTCAGAAAAGATAATGGCCCTGTTTAACAACGTTGTTACTGTTACGGTTGCGGGTGCTGTTTGCTATTACGGTTTGTTGTTGCGGTTTCTTATTACGGTTTGCTGTTGCTGTTATTAACTTATTTGTAATTAGTGTTTGGCAAAATATAATTCACGGTTGCGGTTTGAGGTTTAAATTACAAAAATGTACATAGTTCAAAAAAATTATTAAATCAATAATAATAATGATGATGATGATAATAATAATAATAATAATAATAATAATAATAATAATAATAAGCAAAATAAAATTCAAACCTAAAAGGAATTCATAAAAGTTGATTTTTGATGAGGTTTTAAAAAGTAGATAATTTACTAAGAAAAAGGAACTCAATATTTATTTCAAATTTTACCAAACACATATTTTATCTCCTTTTACTATTTTGAAAAGAAAAAGATTCCATTTTTGTGATTACCAAACAGGGCTAATAAGAGATTAATTTATAACCCTTGAGATGCAAGGGTAGTTTAGTAATCTCGCTAACTAACCCAATTTAGCCGTCGTATAAAGGCTTCTCCTATTCTCCTTTCTCATTATTCCATTCCATGTAATTGTAATCTTTTCTATCTAACCAATTAGATTTGATCTTTCTCTCTTTATCTATCTCTTTCTATTTAGAGTTTCATTATCAATAAGATGTGCGACGTTACTCCAAATATATGAGAGACACTTCTCACTTTTTGAAGTATTTTTTGAGGTATGTAATATTCACATGATATCAAAATTTGATTATAATGTTTGATAATCTGTTGATATTGCTCCACGTTCTAATTAGATATGAGCGTGAAGGGTGTGTTAAATATAAGACATTGATATAGACTTGAGTAATGGTGTTCTTTATATATATGTGAGGCAACACTCACCATATTAAGATATCTTTTAGAATGAGTTAGATAAATTTTTCTATAAATAACAAAACAACGGATTGTATTACACTCATGAAAAATCAATAAACTTGAAAATATACTACTTTTTTGAAAAGGGAATATGTAACAAATGAACATTATAATATTAATTTTCCAAGTACAAAATAATGCAATTCAATTTAATCACATATTTTAAATATTGTCAAATAAAAAGGCATTTATAAATAAAAATTGTGTAAAATATTAATTTAAATGATTTTCTAATTTATATATGTTTAAATTTCGGGTGGATCATACAAATAATGTGTATTTAAGTGTGAATTACTTATTTTTAATCAGTGTAGACAAAGGGGAGATTCCAACGGCAGCCACGACTCTGGTTTAAATCGGCCAAACCAATTTTTGGATTCTGTGTTATAATTAGTTTATTTTTGGACCCATCTGTTATACATATTATTCTTTTTGTTCTTGTGTTATTAATTCCGTTACTCAAATGATCCATTTTTTAACGGAGCTACGTTTTACATGCCACATTAAGGCCTTGTTCTCTTCAACAACAATTTAATTAAGTTAAGTTAAGTTATGTGTAGTTATAAATTTACACCGAGATAAATTAAGTTCAGTTAAGTTAAGCTTAGTTAAGTTCAACTTTCAGAGGTTGAATAGAACAGGACCTAAATCCAGGTGGTATAAATTTTTGTAGGTGGAACTACATTAAATTAAAATAGAAAATGAGATTAAGTTAAGGGGAAAAAAATAGATAATAGATTTATTTATTTGAAATGAGAAAATTAATCCCAACTTTGCAATCTTGTCCCTCATCTTTTTCCAAAACCTAATTAAGACTAATGATAAAGGTTTCCAGGTTAGGGATTTCCAATTAGGATTTCCAGAACAATGCAAAGAGTTTAACCAAAAAACCGACACGGTGAGAAACGACGAGTGGGAGTGAGAACATAGGGTGGGGATGACCCGAAATCCGGAGGATCTCAAGCAATTCAGTTCGGAGCTTCGAGAGTGTTGGAGGGGCATAACGGACGCATTATAATCATTTCAACCATCATTTATAGTAGCAGATGCAACAAAACTGGACTTCCTAATTATATACGAATAAATTACTTCTCTCTAATGTCTTTAATGGCCTATTAGTTTTTGCGATCGATGTATAATATATCCGATCCCCAATACACTTTGCAGGGCACTTTACTGCACAACCATTCTATTATTTCCAATGTGAATCAGATAGAATGTGCTCGAGCGATATTTACTTTTTAATTAAGATTGTAATGATCCAGATTAGGGATATTTAATTAGGATTTAGGAAAAAGATCGAGGTAGAAGATTGCAAAGCTGAGATTTTTTTTTATATTATATGAATAAATCTATTATCTTTTTTTTTTAAAAAAAAAATTAGATTTTTAAAGATGCTTGATATCGAACCCAGGATCTATTACCTTCACTTTAATAGATATACTCAATTGGTGAATAAATCTATTAACTAGTTAATCCTTTAACATGATTTCTTTTTCTAATTTATATGGGGGCTCCACTTAGATAAATTTTTACCACTTAGATACTATGTGGCGTGAAAACTAAAACTTCTTCGGAAAAAAGAACATTTGGCTAACGGAATTGATATCGTATGGACTAAAACAGTAACGTGTATAACATAAGGATCAAAAGAATAAAATAACTATAGCACACGGTCCAGGTTGTTACGCCACCTTCAATCCCATGAGATATGACAATAATCAGTTACATACAGTAATCGAACTTAATTAGCCAATTAATTATCGTCGCACAGTACGTATAACATCATTACTATTCACCAATTAAAAATTATAATGATATCCTAAGGATCAGTAGATAAATCATTAGTCATTGTTAATCCATTATAATCATCATCAGCGCACTAGAGTCTTGCTAATTATCTCAATTAATGACTAATGACTGATTGATTCCGTATCTTTAGTTAATACTACTTAGACACGATGAACATCATAAAGTTTTGTAACCACACTCAAAATAGTTATTGGCATAAATCTATCATTGACAAATAGAAGTGAAACTCTATTTTCAAACTTTCATTCATTTTTTACAAATAAAATTTAAACTATATAATGATGAGAGACCGTTGTTATAAACACCTATTTGCATATTTAGTTGTTTTTGCTAGAAGATACGATCCTCGGTATTTTTATACTCCATCCATCCCGTTTTAATTGTTTCATTACTTTTTTAATCTCTTTTCATTTTAATTGTCATTTCTTGATTTTTTTCCCTCTTTTTTCCAATTCTACCCTTATTAATAACAACAAATTTCATTTCTTATATTTAAGAGATTATTTTCATCTTTCTTTCAATTCTATACATATTTTGGAGGTGTTTCTCAAAAATTTTGCTTTCCAATTTAGTAGATTTAAACCACTTTAGACTTATAAAGTGTTTAAACATATGCGTAAAGTGTTTCTAAAAGTTTTCTTGTAAAAGTTCTTGGTACAAGTAATATATAAGTGGTTAAATATATAAAATGACAAAAAAACCATGTACTTTTTATTTATTTAAAACCATTTCATAATGCAAGAGGGTAACATAGTAATTATCTTGGTCAAAACTACAAAAATAAAAAAACTCTTCTTTAAAAGTTCCTGAAACTAGCTTTTATTTTTTAGATTATAAACCTCTTTTAAGCTAAAATAAAAATTGTGAGAGACACTTTCATGAAGCGTTTATAAACTAAAAATAACTTATAAACTTGTTTGACTAACTTTTAATTTTTGATAAACATCCCCTTTTAATAATTAATTTATTTTTCTTTGTTTAAGTGTAATTAAGATAAATTGAATTTCTATAGATCTTAAAGATAAGGAAAAATGTTTAAAGAGGAGAAAAATTATTATTAATCAATTGGGTAAGGAGATAAATATAAAAGGTTAATTTAATTTTTTTATTTCATTTTCTTAATTCCGTAGCAAAACTATAAAAAGACAATCAAAACAAGATGGAGGAAGTAACAAACTTATACTTATTGAATATAAAAAAAATATACTCTCTCCATCCTTTTTAAGTTTTTTTATCCCTTCCCATTTAATTGTTATTTGTTGATTTTTTCACCATTTCTTTTATTTATACCCTTATTAATATCAATCAATTTCCTCTCCTATATTTAAGGGATTTATTTCACCTCTCTTTCAATTTTATCAATATTAATAATAATAAATTTATTTTACTTTGTTTAAGAGTTTTTAAAATAGAATGAAATTCTATATATAAGGAATAATTGTTAAAGAGCTGAAAGATAATTATTAATCAATTAATTAGTGTGATATATACAGAAGGTTAATATGATCTTTTTGAATCATTTCTTAATTGTAGGGAAAAATCATTAAAACATAATTAAATTGTGATGGATGCGGTGAAATTTTATAAGGAAATTCAGCTCATTAATAACATTTTTCTTTTTAAAAAATACTCCCTTGATTATATTAAGCTATATACTTTGGATTAGATTAGTTTTGCATAAATGGGGACTGATGGTAACTCAATTTCTGATTTGTAGAGTTCCAGCATCTATTTCATTTGTTAGAGTCAAAAGTAATTTTACCAGTAAAAGTCAATTCGTCTTCTCAAAAACGCACTTATATTTTATAAGTGACTTTTTAAAAAAATAAGTCTGACTTACTTTTAACTTCAATCTTATTTTTAACTTTTAAGTTAAAAATAAGTTATCAGAAACACTTCATTGTCTGACTTATAAGTTAAAATCTCCTTAAAAGATACTTTTAAGTTAAAAGTTGAAAAGGAAACATTTTGAGAAACACCCTCTCTAACTCACATATCTGTTTAGATATGTTTATATATTTTATGGTTTAGGAAAATAGAACAAATACATTCAACTGTATTCAGAGCGCAATCAGTGTTGATTATCAAAGCTTAAAAATTTTGTGTACGTTTTTTTTCAAAAAAAAAAAAATGCAATCACATATTTCGGAAAGAATTCAAAATGCAAGAGTACAACACTTTCAAACTACTTTTATCACATATTTTGGGTCAGTATTCACTCAATTATATATCAGCTCATCTTAGAAATTAAATATTACAAAATACTATTCAATCAAATTCTTATTTACATTATCACCATCCCTCCTTTCTCCTTCAAAAAACACGAGTTCCTTTAATGCAATTCATGGGGTATAGTACTCTTCACCAAGGGTATAGCAGTAATGGTCCTTGTATATCGTATTAATAATTGAAAGATGATCGAAAAAATATCTCTATTTGACAGGGCTTTTTACTATATCTAAGAATTTCACTGGAATCAGAAATGATACATTGGAAGAATCTTTTTCGATCTTCCAATATCAATAAGTTGATTGTTTTGTTCATAGATATTTTGAAAGGAAAAAAATCTCCGAGAGCTCCTTCCCGGATCTAAGAGAATACTTTGGTTCTCCCAATAACTCAAAAGTGTATCATGTCTAAATCTAAATGGGGTTCGTGGTGGTAGAGGAACTGGATCATACATGTTTTTTTTTATTTTGCATTATCTTTCAAACCGTTCATTTTTTTAATTTCACACTTTAAAATATTTTGATCGTCTCTTTTTTATCTTTCAAACGTCATCAACTATGATATATTTTTCTCATACTTTCGATATATGTTATCAATCTAATGAAATTATGGTAGAATTTTTTTTCTATTAGAAATCTTTTATTTCATTGTAAATTTGTTCAATATGTTAAAAATCTAGTAGAAAGCTGGTATATATGTCTTATAATGTTTTCAATGGTTTTTTTCTACTATGTTTCTACCCAATTTCTACCATGTTTCTAATACAAATAAGGTTAGTGCAAAACGTTTGTCCCTGAAACACAAATGTGTTAGAAAAATATGAGAAACGTAGTAAAAAATTAATAAGTAGTTCAAATGAATCCTAAATATCTAAAATTGCATGAAAAGAAATTTTTCATAGCATTATAAACTAATTGGATTTTAATACATGTCAGGTAAATGTAAAATCGTTTGTCTAAAAAACACAATATGTTAACAAGTTATTAGATGCCTAGTAAAAGTTATTAATTAGCTCAAATGAATCCCAAATATCAATAAAATAGCACAAAAATGCATAAATAATCTAACAGAAATCTAACTAAATTTCATCAAATTTGTTCGATGTTTTAACATTTCATCAAAATATATAAGAATATATATATCTAACAAAAATTTAATAGATTTTGAATAGTTATACAAAAATTTGGAAAAAATATATCACAATGAATAACTTTTAAAAGATAAAAAATTTACAATAGAAACACTATAGCGACACGTAAAAAATAAACAGTTTGAGAGATAAATGGAAAACAAAACAAAATTATAAAAAACATGTAAAAAACATGGGCTTGTTTTCCTAATCAATGGGGCTATTGATATAAATATCAGTGAGTATTAAATGAATTTGTAAAGTTGTTATGAATAATTAAATAGTTTATGAAAATGACCCTGTTTTAATAAATATCCAATTGTTAATGTTTGACATTGATCCTAATTTTATTTGATATTATTGGGTTTATTTGTTCTACTAACTTCAAGGGACATGTCATCAAAGTTCATCATACCACCTCATCATATATAATGATCATATATGGGCACTAACACAAGTTTCCAGCCAATAGACTATCATCCCATTTTCTACTCATAACCATTTCCTCCGTCGGAGAACTGATTTTGATATCGGAAAGGCTATGCTGGAAGCCCGACCTAACCTTTTTGACGTCTTCTTTACCTTGCAGGGCTTCTCTGCTTGCCTTGGATCACGCTTCATCATGCAATTATGTAATTGCATCTAATGCTTTATACACAAACATAGAACTTAACTAGCCAATTAATAACTGGCACATAATACGTATTATCATTAATTATGAATAAAACGATATTCATAGGATTAATAAATACCAAAACAGTCCAGCAGCTAAACATCATTACCGCATAAGGTTCTTTGTTAATTATCTTAATTAATGAATAATGACGGAGTGATGATTGATTCCGTATCATCACTGTAATGAAGAAGTTTTATACTATTTTAACAATATATTACATTCATTCTTTATCTTCGGGTAGTGTCTACGTTGATTTTGTCAAAATCAAAATCTCTATTATTTTATCTTTTATCACCATTGGATTAATAGTGTGAAGATTGATCTCATGATGATAAGAGATAAGATAAGATTTATTTTGTTAAAAACAAAATCACCAAAACTTATACCTTATCTTTTGATGTATTCAATTCGACCGACGTCCATATATGAACTTTTATCTTTACCAATATGATATATATTGTACTGGAGTAATTAAATCTTGATTTTTTCATGGCTGTGTATAGGGGAGGATCCAAAACTGATACGTGGGAGGGGCCAAAAAATTTTTTTTGCTTCAAGTTTGAATTACATCGTTTTGACTTTTTTTATTAAAGATTAATCTTGATGCAACTTTCAAATTATTTTTTTTACTTGAGTTCTTGTTCGTTATACTATTAGACAAGTAATCAATTGTGTTTTTATCCTCTGGTTAAAAAAATTATTCACATATCAAATACAATAATAAAATTGACATGTATAATATAATTTAGTTTGGTTCATATTTCATCGTTTAAATGAATTTTTAGTACTTAAAACTATGTTTCTACATCATAGTTCACCTGTTTAGTATGTTTTGCTAGCTGGAAGTTTGCGGATTCAATCTCATGATTGTCAAAAATGTCTTCATTCCAAAAAGTTGATGTTTTTCAAAAATAACAATAAAATTCCACTTGAGTGGAGAGTCGAACCTGCAACCAACCAATTGCTCAACACATAGGACACCACTTGAACAATACGAATTTCCGTTATGTTTTATAAATACTAAAATTTCTAGGAGGGCTGGACCACCTTTGCTCCCCTGGCTGTGTTGACCCACTTAAAGTTTATATGATTTCAAGAGTTGTGAAGAACTCCAAACTTAATCTACTTCACGATTTTACATTTGCAATAGAATTTTAAAAATTTTGAAGATATGTTGTAAAGAACAATATGCTTTTAAAGCTACTATCATCTATATTTGAGTTCAGTCCGGGTTGAAATAGTTTTATATATTTTCAGGTGGAGGAAAAGGAATAAGGTCACTTAGTTGAGTGATTGTAGAGGATTACAATATTTGACGACGTGTGTTATTTTCTCTAATATTATCGGGTTTAATTATATTGGGCCTCAGACCTATATGTAAATATGAATAAGCCCAGCCCAAGCTCCTCTAACCGGTCCGATCTGCTCCGAGTTTTGTCGACTTTTATGACATTTATGCAATTGTCACTAATGACGGAGGCAATGGCGCCAATTTCATCGATGCGGTGGTGCTTGGTCGTACTAACTATCTTGTCTTTCACAGTCTCTCCGTCAACTGCCATTTATGGCGACGAAGATGATTGTTACGATCTTCTCGGATAGCTTC